>JAOEGS010003217.1:0-47520 GCA_025447755.1 Corythornis vintsioides
AGGACCCCCAGGTCTCTTTCTCCAGAACTGCTCTCTAGTACATCAGCCCCCAGCCTGTACTGATACATGGAGTTGTTGTGCATGTCATAGCGGTAGGTTACCATTTGAAAGAAGTAGTGCATTATTATAGCAGTAAGACTTGTGGTAGAGCACACTTTCATAACAGACAATATCTGAAATACTTCTCTAAGCTGTGCTGGGCTGAATAGATGGTGCTAGAACCAAAATTCTGCAGCCTCAGCAGTTTTAGCTGAGGTACCATGAAAAGGTTCTCAGCAGCACAATGGAGGAAGAGGTTTTGTGAAGTAAAATGAGAAGCATGTGTACCTTAAGGAGTATGTTTCTTTGTCTTTCAGCAACTCTTTCCACAATTTTCATCTGCTTTAGATACAATGTCTTGTATACTCAGGTTTTGTTGTCTTCAATGACCAATAGAAAGTACAGACTGCAACAGAGGTCCCAGATACAGCTGGCTTATGCACTAATGGATGTATTTTTTCCCTATTTTCCCTCTTTCTTGTCCTAGGTCATGTGACATTCCTCTGCCTCACCTTTTTTACACAATATATTTCCATGGTGTATTCATGTGTTTGTGCACTTTATGAAATTTCCCTTCTGCTGTGCTACAATATACATGCTGTGTATAGCACATTGAGAATCTGTTGCCTTGCCTCTGTCATTTGACCTTGATTTCATTCCTTTCTAAGATAGTGTAACCTCCCTGTTTTGATCTTCCCTCCCCCTTTCAACATTTCTCTAAAAAACTGATCAATACCTTCTGCTGGTTTCCCTTTATTCAGATGACAGATGGCCTTGGATAACTGTAATCTTTGCTGTCCTGTTCACTGTCAGATTCTCCAAGCACTGACCTCCATACAGGAATTCTTCAGGTGACATGCAGGAATCATGCCTGTTTCCAAAAGGTTAAAGAAAGTCCTGGTAGGTTCTCTTGTTGTTTATTTAGATTTCCTGAAACAGAGAAAGTAATACATAAGAAAAGTAAGACATTTTGAGTTCTGACCTCATGTAGGGTTCCATAAAGCTTCACCAGCTGGGTATCATTTGATCCACTTCTATATTTCTATAATCTGTACTTGACCTAGTTCTAGGCATGATCCAGCCCTTTCCAACAGGTTAGTTTCACATAACTTGACATGAGTGTTTAAGTATATAGAGGAGATGCCTAAGTGAGAAAATAAGGTATTTACTGCTCAAAGAATGTAAGTCTCATCTGGAAGCTGCTTTCTCATGCCCTGAAGTGACTCCAACAGGGTCAACTGTAAGAGAAATCTTCAGAGGAATTTTTCATAATCCCACTGAAAGCCTCATGATTCTCCCTTTTACTCTGAAGAAGCAAGAAAAAGAAAAGCAGATCAGTTTCCTGCCACATAGTTAGGCAGAATCATGTCATTCATGCTAAAATGGAGGGTAGAATATACCTACTTCTGCTTAAGGTTTGGCCAACAGACAGTACTATTTGGATCTAAAAAAAAAAAAAAAAAAATGAAGATAAATAATAAGCAGTTCTTATCTTGTGAGAGAGTGTGCACTGACCAGATGATGCTAAATCTGAATGCAACAGCATCCTGCTTCCAGCAGGAGAGACTGTTGGAACTGTCTAGGTAACCATACCTAATGGCTGGTAACCATAAGGAACTGGCAAACCTGAAAAAAAGTGAATTATTTTAAGTGAGTAACAATGCTTCACAACACTTTTAAGATTACTCCCTAAAATATAATTTGAATTACCTTTTAATATGTGTTGTGGTTTTTTGGTGGTTTTTTTTTCAGATATCTAGCTTGCATGAATTTTCAGAGCTGTCCCTTTCTATTGTTTCTTTGTAAGCCAAGCATTGTGTATCCTTGTATCCAGCTGTGCACATGCTTGGGTACACCATGGATTGGTGTGTATAGTAGAGTTAAGAAGTATTTATGAAGTATTAGTCTCAGATAAAATTGCACCAATATCTTATGATGAACACAAAACAGACCAACAGTATGTCATAAATATGACTGAATTTTTACTTAAAATAATAGATCTGACAATATACCAGAATCTGTAAGACTTACTGAAGTGTCCTTGACTTAAAAAGGACTTTGTCAGGATACCTTCTTAACAATGATGTTAAAAAGAGCAAATAAAAACAAAAAGCAACTTTCTGTAGAGCATGTGTGTTAATTTTTTTTCACAATGTCTTCTCACACTTTTATTTTAAGGCTTGTTTTTAAAAGTAAGAGTTTTTTTGTTCTCTGGTAGCATTTAGAAAGGACTTTGAAGGACTTTATGACAAGGCAGTAACTTCTTCTATAGAGATAAATACTTATATACATAATTTTTTCTACATATAAGCTTTCCTGTGTATTTTATTAAATTTTCAGGCTGAAGGAAATTTTTTCTTGTGTAAAGTAGAAACTGTTAAACACAAGAAAACTTTATAGTTCATTTCCTTTTTTTTTTTTTTAATAGAAAACCAAATAATTTCATTTTAAAATTGTTTAGACTACGAAAATCCAGTTTTCCTTTAGATAAAATTATGTGAAATCAAGATAAACTGAAATGCCTATCTGATATTGTGGGGAGTAAACACAACAACCACAACACAAGCAAAAACCTCTCCTGATTTGGAGAGTTTTAAAATAAAAACAGATTTCCAGTCCTGGTGAACTGCATAGCCATTGACTGACTCTTGTATGGTACCTGGGAGCCTCAAATCCTGTCAGCAGCCATGTCATTGAGAGGGTAGAGTTATTTGATTAAGTTCATTTCTTCATTCAATTGTTCATATGACTTGCCCTCCCTCCTCCAGTATTGTGTTACTTGGAACTATCAGCTCTGAAATAACATGAAATAATGTTATTTCAGACTATCTGTTAATAAGAACTTTAAAGCTGAGTAGTTTGAATGTTGCTAAATATAATGCAGATCAGCAATGCAAAGCAATTTGTAAAATTTATTCCTAGGTTATAATTCAATTTTAATTCTGCTTAGTTCTTCTGAAAGATGCCAAACTAAGAGTACAGAATAAGGCAAAATGTTCACATTTTGCACAGCATGGGAACAAAAAGATCCACATACTATCCTTTGAATGCACCCAGATGAATCAAGGCTGCCAGTTCTTACAACTTCATTGGATTTTGTGGTACTGAGATTTGTGCCATTTGTCATCTAGGGGTGATTCTTAAAGCCTTAATTCCTAAAATCAATAGAACGCTGGGAAATTTTGTCTTTTTCACATTCTCTTTTCTTGTTTTTCCTTTTCCTTTATTTGGTTTTTTCCTTCCTTTCTTGCTTTTCTTATCTCTCTTCTTCTGTCTTTCTAATAATTTTCTTGCTTCAATGGCTGCAGAGAAAAGTTTGAAAACTTTTTCTGAGTAAGTGAAGAAAAAATCTTCTTTCACTACTTTAAGGCAATTTTTTTAAAAATTTTTTTATTTTTTTTTATTTTTTTGAGTGGAACACAGAGCAGGAAGAGACTTTAGGAGAATTTCCCATTTCTTCATCTCATAGACTCATGTTGTATTCCTATGCCAGAATGAACCATCCTTCTCTGATGGTACTGAGTACTTGAGCTCAGGGAGAAGCAGAGAAGAATATTCTGGACAGCATTGCATGACAAGGTAAAAAGAGATCTGGGTCCTCTGGCTGCTGCTGCAGAATCTTCTGCTGCCTGGTCTCATCAGATGCTTGCTCTCTCTCTTCGACTGATATAGAGAGCATAGTTGACAGAGATGTAATCAATGCTGAGTCTTACTTCCAGTCCATCCTGAATGGTGGTCAAGGCTGGTCAGAGCTCAAGGCTGTTTTGCCAGTTTGAATACTGACTATGTTTAAAGTCCAACATTTCAGGCAGGTGTGGAAAGAATTTAATTTCAGAGGAGAGTACAGACTGAAGCCACAAGTCTTCACATTCATATCTGTTTAAAAATATATATACATGTATTGACATATTACTCATGAAACAGGTGCTAAAATGATTGGGATTTCTTTCTTCCAACTTTGTTGGACAGTATAAATTTTTATTCACTGTAAAATGACAAGCTGTTTAAGCTATGACTTTATATCAGTGCTAGAGGTTGCAGTTGTGATTGCCAGAGGGATGAAATGCCCATTAAATATGACAATTTTACTGGCACTATGAGATTTCTGGGTGCACAGTTAATTTAGCCATGAAAAAAAAAAAAAAGGGTTTTGGCAGAATTACAGAGGTTGTCCTAGATTCAGTTTATAAATACCACTCAAAATACCATTGTCATTTTCTTTGTGATTACTCTCAAGATGGGATATAGGCATTTCTACACAGCTTGAAAGATGTGATCCTTGAAAATCTATCTTTATTCTTTGTCAAGGATGACTGGAATAGATTACATTGAAGTTTTAAAATACTAGACCACAAAAATATTTAACAATTGCCATAACTAAGTTAACACCATAATGGTAACTTTTTTTTTTAATCCAAAATGTGGAATAAATGTCAGATTTCTTACTTTTTAATGAACAATCACTTTATCACTATAAGAGAATTTACTTTCTTTGCAATCTGCATTTATCAATAGCACTAACATTGTAAAAATAGAGCAATTATATTTAAATGACAGAGCTAAATATTGTGTCAGAGGTGTGAAGCAAAAGGCATTATTGCTCATTTCTTGGAGAATAATGTGCTTCATGAAAGCTGCATTCCCAGGTTGTGAAACCCAGCAGGTCCTTTCTGTCAACAAGCTACAACATGTAAGTAAATTATGTAATTAAATACATAGTGTTTCTGCTTTTCTCATGGTTATGTACACATTATAGGTGATTTTTCCTTGCTCTGTCTTCTTAGAGCTAGATCCCACTCTTCTGCATCCTAATGTAAATCATAAAAAAAACCCCAAAAAAACAAAAACCAACCCAAGGAAATCAGCAGGTAAGCCATTCAGCTCTTGACCTATGTTCTACTCACTTGGCTACCTCTGTTTTGCTGCTTCCTATGTGCACATCTCCATCCTCCACTTGAACAACCCACAATTATCTTCACAATAAACCACTATGTTTATAATAATGGAGCTGGGAGCATCATCTATTAATTTACCTTAAACTTCTCACTGAATGGCTGTGTTTTTAGATACTTGTATGAGTGAATTTCAGATATTTAATAAAATTCCAATTACTTGTAATCTTTATTGGAATTATTTATTTCCTGTGTATATACCTCAGTCTGAAATTTTGGGAATACTGTAACCAAAGCAGTGCAGCTATTTTCGACAGAAACACTGAGGCAAGGTGGGTGAATTTGACCAAGTACACTCATGACTGGGTTCTTTTTTGAGAATGTAAGAATCTTTAGTATTTGGGGCATGGTACTGACATTGATCAGGAAAACAAACCTTTTGTGGAATCTGTGGAAATCTACCCAACTTTACCTAAGTTAGAACTGCATGAGCGATCTATAGTTTTGCCAAGCTATGCAGCTCTGAATGAAATGAGAAAGGTCTACCCTGAAGCTGCAGGTAGCAAACCAGGACTTTTCATTCAGTAACAATTTTCAGTTGATGTGATCTTTGCAGCGTCTGAGTCTTGGCCCTAGAAACCAAGTTTCTGTGCTTTTCTTATTATTCTTTCTCTTGTTAATTATTTTTTGCATCTTTGCAGGACCAATGTGTTCAAGTTATCAGCAACTTCCCCACCAAGGTGCTGCAAAACAGGGAAAAGAACAATTGCATTTCCTTGTGGAGGACTGACCCCAATGAGGCACAAACAGGGAGGGCCACTAGGAAGCCCTCCTGTTGTGTTGATTACTGTTGCCCTGGCACTAGAACAACCTGGCTCATGCTGCTGTTTCTGAAGGTATAGTGAAGATCTGAGTGAGGGGGGGTTTAAAAAGGCAGAAAGTGAAGGCTTTGCAGGTACTGATAGGCAATTTCTTCCCCAAGTGTTAGGGGCAAGAGAGGCAAGAGCATGACTAGGCTTGTTTTGAAAGCATTACCTTAGAGGAAGGTACCTTGCCTCATAGACTAATTGGAAGCAAGAGCTGACCTTTTGATATTGAACATGAGAGGGTCAGCAGTGAGCAGATAGGCCACAAAGGGCTTTGAAAGTCAAGACTAGTCATTTGTGTCTAATTCGACTGGGAAGGCTACAGAGAGCCAGACCTAGGGAGGAGCAAGGGAAGAAGATTTGTGTCAAGAGCTTGAGAGAAAGAAGGCTGAGACTGGAGGTGGGAGAGGGAGTTGGGAGAGCAGGGGAAATGTCTGGACAATCCAAGATCAGCAATAGCAATGAAAGGGGGAGGATGGGATGTTTGAAGCAACCTTCATATGAATGAAAGCTTGACAGAAATGGCAGCAGTTTCTGAATTATTATAATATATTCCAAAGACATGCCAATTCAGGAGTTCACAATGCAGCTGTTGTTTCTGAGGGAATGAGAAATTATTTTACCAATTTATGCAAAGGACTGTTAAAAAGGTGGCAGACGAAGAAAAAATATCTACATAAAAAGGAAAGTTAATTGCTCCAAAAAATGACTCACTGAGTGTTCAAAAATCCTCTCATGCATAAATATTAAAGTTTTACTGTTCAGTTATTTTTTTTTTATTCCTTTATAGTGAAGGAATAATTCTTACAGGTCAGTATATCCTGAAATAATAGTAGTTATATAATTGGATGTTATGCAACAAAGCCAGTATCACTCAATTTTAGCTTCCTGAAACTGTAAAGTTATAGGAACTGAAAAAAAGGGTGTTAAATTCTGTTTACTGGGTTTACCTGTGGACATTTTTTCAAAGTCCTCATTATGGGCCCAACCTTCATGGGCAGAACTGTAGCTGAGCATGGATCTCTTAATAATAATAATAATAATAATGCTAAGTTATTGCCCTATAAAGCGCTAGGCTACAGTAATAAGTGTTGCAGGCACTGGACTTCAGGTGAGCTATGCTAATAAATTACTGTTATAATTATCCACCAGTTCTTTGTGAAGTTTCCTGTGAGTTGATTCTGTTTCTCCCATGACCACATATGAAGACAATTCTGAAAATGCACATTGCTGCTTCCAAATCATGGCTGTGGCTGGCAGTGTTCTGTACAGTCTAATATGTACTTTATGATCCCAGCTCCCTCTTGCTGTTGTACAACATGCTTGCTTTAATGCTGTCCAAAAATCTAGAGAAACATGGGCTTCATTCTCATGGGTGTTGTACAGATGTGGAACCAAAATTACCCTGAGTTTGTGGCAATGAAATATTTGTTCTTTTTAGCATGGAGGCTGATTTCAAAGCAATGTTCTGCAAAGAATTCATCACCAGCAGAATTTGAGGGGAGTGCCATTTATGCACATAGGTGGCTTGTAACAAATCACAGACTTGTTGTTTTATTTCAAAAGCAGCACCTGGATGTTGTAGTAAGACAGGTGTCTATAAATCAGGTCCAAAGAGAGCAGTTTTCCTGAGGGGTGTGAATGAGGTCACTGCCAGACTTGTGAGTAACCAGGAGTGAACACTTGAGTACCCTTAGGCTTTCCCATGCATCTTGCATGCATGCAACCATATTTGCTTTCCAACTTCTAGTTTGGAATTTGGGTGGGGATGTTCCTCTAGATGGAGAAGAAACACAAGAGCATTGTAAATATCACAAGGCTCCCTGTACTTATTTTTATTTTTAATTTAATATATATTTTATTTATATTTATATTATTTATGGCTGGATGTGTTTTAGATGTCCTTCATATGGAGGTTTTCTTGTGGACTGATACTAGAAAAAATTCTTTTATTTTGATGGATGATTTATACTTATTTTGTCATAGCACCTCATATTTTCATGGAGCTTTATTCTAACTAATTTTAATAAAAGATGTAGATTATGTCATAATACAGAAGCTATTTGGTCCTGTAGATGTTTCCCACAAGGAGAGATAAATTCCCTTCCTAAATGGGGTGGGTTTATGTGTCACAAGCATAATGACGCTGTTAAAAATCAAGTAACGAGTTGTGTTCTTCAACTGCCAGAAGTTGCCCAGTCTAGTGCAGCTCCCCTTGTACTCACTTCAGTGACCCTACTTCATTCCCCTGTAGCAAATCAGGATGAGTGGCTGCTCAACCTAGATGATTTTTTTTTCTTTATTTTCCCCTCTGTCCCTCACACCTGATTTTTCAGACTCATAATACTAACTTCCTCCTGCTCTCTTTGCCTCACAGACCTGGCTGTCTGGCTCTGATCCACTGCTCTACCATCCCACAGTTATTTGTTCACTGCCATGCAATACCTCATGACCACATCAGCCATCTCTGAAAACTTATATTCTTATGTTTCTATGACTTTCCAGTGACAGAATTTAAAAAAAAAAAATAAAACAAAACAAAAGAAAACACAAACTAACAAATCTGTGCAAAATTCACTTTTTTTCCTTCTGTGCTTAGATTCAGCAAATAGAGCAACTCTTTCATCTTTGATCAAGATCAATTTTAATTAAATAACTTTTCTATAGTAGAGAAATTTATTTTTTTTTTCTGACCAACCTGCTTCTCCCTGTTTTCTAAGAAATTCCACAGGTTTACCCTGCCTTAAATTGTGCACATGAACACACTGAAAATTTAAGATGCTGTCCTTGATAGACCTACCCATTATTCTGCTAGTCCTTGGCCTTTTACACCAAGTCTGGTGCCCCTTTTGTATCTATATAGTCTAAAAATATACCTAAATATATTTTAATGTATTTTTTCTTATACCAGTTTTCAAGCAAGCAGAAACTTATAAAAATAACTACAAAGAACTGACCTTTTTAGAGGATGTGAGTGACATCTTTTTGTCACATCTCACAGCATCAGTCAATTCTGATAAGCACAGCTCAGAAACAGTTTGAGTAACACTGCACACACTCAATTTTATATGTTAATTCAAGCAAACTGCATTACCAGTCTGTCCAAACTTTTTGATATGTATTTTGTAAGGCCTGTCTGCCCACTGCCCTCTCATTTTGTCCTCATAGCTGTTTTTCAGAATGCCAAAAGATAAATTTCTGGTCACACTCAATTTTTTAAGAACAGAATACACTTTCCATGCCACATTTTAAAAAATGGTTCCCTTCAAGAATCCCCCGCTGTCAAAGACTTATAAAGAATTAAAAGGTGAGTTAGCTGGGTTTAATTTATGATAAAGCACAAAATATCCTTCCCCTTAGTCACTTATGAATTGGAATTATGAAATAAAATGTCTCCAAAGGTGTCTATATATCAATTTGCAAGGAGAATATACTCTGCAACTCTACTATATAAAGAGGAGGGATCTCTTATTAGAAGACTGAGGCTTGGGACACCTAAGTGCTCTTTAATGTTACTTACTCACTGTTGGCTTGAAGCCAGCAATAGAAACTCTTTAAATACAACAGTGAAGACTTGGGCCCTGAGACATGTTGTAATAACAAATTACCCCTCTCTTTCCTCCTCAGTTATCTCCACCTGTGAAATGGGAATAGCCTGTTTGTCAGAACACACTCATGAGACATAATTCATTAATGCCTGTGAAATGGTTTGAGAACATCAAATGGAAATCTCTGTTCAAGTGTCAGGTATTATTAGCTCTGAAATGAACACTATTTTATATTGCTGCATCAGGAGCTACTTGAAGTCTCTTGTTCTATTCAAATAACAAGTGGTACATGAGTGACATTTCTTTTGGCTCAATAGGCTATTCTATCCACAGTGCTGAAGGAACAGTTTGTGATGGTGAAATGACATTAGGGAGAGTTGCTAACACACCCAGTGAAGTCACCCATTCCAGAAATGTTTTGTTTGGGGGAGTCAGAGAAGTAGGAAAGGTAAAGAAGAAAAGAGAAGGGCAAGAAGAGGATGGTTGGGGCTGAAGGAAGCAGAATGGATGGAGGAAAGGAGGAAGGCAGGTAGAATAGGCAGATAACCTGAAAAAAAAAAAAAAAAAGAGACAAAATGGAAAGAAATGCAAAAAACGACTTTTTCATTAAAAAGGCAGTTGGATATGTTTATTGCAAATAACCACAGCTTAGAAAAACAAGGCTGTAATGCCATCTTGGGGTTTCTGGTGACATCTCAATACAGCAGAGTTCTGCTCATTTGGTTTGTGAATGTCAACAGAAACCCCTTGATGCCATTGAGGCTCACAGTTGCCTCATTGATTCTTTATTATTTCAACAGTAGAAAAATAACACCTTTATTTACAGAGTCAAAGTATCTCACACTGTGATAGAAATATACATGGGCTTATTGAATATAATCTCTGTTCATTTTTAGCAAGCTTATGTGTTATCACTCCGTATTAGCAAGACGTGTTCTTTTATGGTTATCGTGTGAAAGACTTTTGTCAAATATACCATAATACAAGTTTTTATTAGGCTAAGGTATATAAACTATTCTGTCCAGCTGTCTTCTGCTGTTTGTTATTTTAAACTCACCTCATCATAACAAATATTACCCAAAAAAAATATTACCCTTTTATTGATCCTTCTGAGGTGCTCTATACTTTTTTTCTCATATTTCACAGAAAAGATAACCAAACTGGGATAAAGCTTATTTTGTTAAATGAATGAAGATATACACCATTTAAACATGAGTATGTATAAAACATGTTGGAACTTTAAGCCCAGCTCTATAATATGTGGAGTCTTTAAGTTCTGCTGAAAGAGAAGGACTTCAGAGACGACATCAGTGACCAAGTGGTACCTTGTATCTTGATCTCCAAGTAATTCAGGTAAGTAAATGTATTGGATCTGACTAAGATGGAGTTAATTTTCCCCATAGAGTTTCATCATAGTGTTGTGCTTTGTATTGGTAGCTAGAAAGCTGTTGCTAACACACCTATGTTTTGGGTACTGATGAATAGTGCTTGCATAGCATTGAGGCTGTCTCTCCAATGTTTCTACCCCCTCTCCCAGTAAGCTGGGGGTGAGCAAGATCTTGTGAGGGGACACAACCAAGAGAGCTGACCCAAATGTACCAAAGGGATATTACATAGCAAGTGACCTCTGCTCAGCAATAGAAATCAGGATAAAGGAGGAGGGAACATTCATTATGACATTTGTCTTCTGAAGCAACCACTACATGTAATGAAGCCGTACTTCCTAGGAAGTAGAGAATAAATGATTTTTCATTTGCTTCCCCACGTGCTTTGCTTTTGGTTTATTAAACTGTCTTTATCTTGATCCACAACTTCTTTTCCACCTTATTTTCTTGGTCCCTGTATTGTTGAGGAGGAGACCAATAGAGTGACTTGGTGGGTGCTGAGCACACAGTCAAGGTCAACCCCCTACAATAGGAAACAATGCCATTGTAAATTCTACAACCTGAACTATACTATCCTGTGCAAGTCACGAAAAATCAAATAATTAATTGCATGAAAGACAAATTCACTTTCTGTGAAGACAGTGGGAAAGACTAACAGTTAAATTATAGACAATTGAAATATTCTGTATAGAATGCTTCTAAAATAGACAATCGTTGTTGAGAAATAGTCAAATAATCACAACTTTTCAGTAGGAGCTTTTTCTTTATAAATAAAATTCTGAAGAACAATTTTATAAGATAAATTTATGTTATGGTAACTGAGCTGACACTTCTTTGTGGCTTGGAAAATAATTTTGTGACTGAGCTGAGTTCACTTTTTCCTAAACCTTCCCTAATAATCATCTGCCTATCTAATCTGGGCCAAAATCCCTTTAGTGCTGAGAATTCCACCACCTTCTTAACTAGATTGGACATGTTCTTTTCTGTCTTTGCAGCTAGGAAACCTTTTCCCAATTTCTCAGCTAAATCTTTATGTCTTCAGATTGAAATTGTTATTTCTTGTTCTGCTTGTGGTAGACATAGAAGAAACTGATCACCGGCCTAAGAATAATGTACTTCATTGTTAAGTGATACTCTCATCTCTTCTTTAAGCATTATTCTCAATCTTTCCTCCTTAGTCATGGTTTCTAAATAACTCTAATTTTTTGTTGCTCTTATGTGGATTTTCACTGTTGTTAATATAACTTTTGAACAGTGATGCCAAAAAACAGCCATCAATCTTCCTGCTGAGACCTTGTACGTTGCATAGATGACCTCTGGTGTCCTGCTCCGATCCTGCTGTTAAAGAGACCCCAGAAAGATGCTTTGTATTTTACCCAGATCCATCTCACTGATGACCCACACATCCTTTTGGCCTCTTCACCCTGCGGTACTGGGGTGTGCTGCTGCTGTCTGTTAAGGTATTCTTTATTTTGTGTTTGTATATTTCACACTTGATACCTAAGTACAGGACTTAATTTTGATACTATACCCTCAAAACTTCACACACACTGTGTGAGGATCTTGATTACACAAGCACTGTATGTTCTGGCTGAGGGCTTGCATTCAGTTCTATGAGTTGCCTTGAAACCCTATTAGTGCGGTAGAGAACGCTTATTATTAATCTTAAATTGTATATATTATCTCATGTTTTGGGGAAAACCCAACAACTTGATTTCAGAATTTTCTAATTTTTTTTTTTTTTTAAATAATGAGCACTTTGTTCTAAAAGTCTTTAATTATCAAAACTTTATTGAAAACATCGAGTTATGTGAAGATACACTTGACCTGGAGTGAAGTATCAAGAGTTTTTAAACATTTAACTTATAGTGTATATTAGTATGAAACTAAGTTGAGCAGAACCCATTAATGTCACAGTGGTCGGTTACCAATGGAAATAAATAATTCATGATGAAGGGAATTAGTCTAATTAGCAGGCAGTTTGAGTCCTTTGATAAAACCCAGCTCTAATTCCGTGAAGGGCAGGAAGTGCTGTCATCAGTCAGCCCTGAAAAGATTAGCATCTATTATGAATGAGGTTAGACACCCTAGTGAAGTCATGTGTGTCCTGGAGACAAACTTAATATGTTCCAGAATGGGACACAGTTTGTCTCACCAACACATCATGATGCCTACTGGGCTATTGTATGTAATAACAAGCAAAGATCAGTGCTCCTTCCTATCATTCTCCCCCTGTCCATCATTCTGACAACTGTGCAAATACATTTTCCATGCAAAGCAGGGAATGTGCCCTGAATACTTGTAAAATTGCACAAAATGTCAAAAAAGACGTTGTTACCTTTTCTCAGCAACCTAAACCCAAACAAACCAAACTACCACTGTGGTAAGAGGGTTTTAAAACACATCTGGTAAATATATGGGGTGTAGAAGGGGGTGTATCAGTTTTGAAGTACATAGATTCCCATTTGAAAACATTATTGCCATCTGTCATTAAGACGTGTCAATAAAGCTATAGACTTAAACATGATAGAAAGGTTTCAAAATAACTGGTGATGCTATAAACTTAAGATATATAGAAGTAACATCCTGGAAAATTGCTTAAGTTCTTGAAGTATGACCTTAAAAAATGGAGAAGCTTCTTTGTGTTATGCATTTTCATTTAGGAATGTTAACTGGTTCATTTGAGGAGAAGAGCTGTGAGCTGTGCAAGCTTCACGGTTTTGTACTACATGCTGACGCAACATCAGCTGTGTTTCCATTTTTGCTTATAAGCCTTTTGAAATTATATGTTTCCGTTTTGCAATTTGATGCAATAATGAAGAAACTCCACATTTGTATGTTATTGTATTGCCTGTTTTTATTGTAGGAAATTAATTGCTCCTTTTATTGATGTTATTAAGGGGGGAGAAAACAATTTTGCAGTATTTTATCATTTGCTGTAATAATTATCATACTAGTAATACAACGGAAGCCTTAGAAACAGAGTATATTATGCACCAATGTCTGAAAGGCACTTAATATCCTGACACTTGTGGCTGGGGTATGTTGGACTTCAAAGTACATTGTAAAAGGCAACAATAATTTATTAATAACCTCTCTGATGAGATTAAGATTATTTATAATATAGAAATAAAAATGAAAATAAAAAGTATATTCAACACAAGAAATTATTGTAATAGAACCAGAACAATATAGCGACTCGGGTGTCAAAATAATAATTAACAATGGAGCACTAATATTGCAGACAGTGACAAAATCAAGTGCCATGCTACCTTCAAGTAGATTTCTAGATGAGTTTTAAAAAAGAGTGACCTCTAGAGGGTTTATTGTTCTGAGTTTCTGGAAGAAGCAAGATATACAAAGTAGTCAACCTTGATTTGTTCAATTTTGTCTTTAATTTGCTGGCTAGTAAAATCAGGATAAAATTCAGTTGTATGAGCATTTTTAAGGATTGAATCTGTCATCTCCGTGTGCCTCTAAAAAATGACCTACAAGCTAGGTGTGCCTTGAGCTAATGAAAGGGTTCATTCTGCCCATTAAAATTGATTTATTTATATATATGTGTGAACAGGTGTAGACTATAACCACTACTTTTATCACTATGTTGCTAGGGGCATGGAGCTGAGAAGCAGAAAAACTCTGAAAAACTTGTAGTATTAGGTACCAGTTTCAGCAACTTAACCACATGTGACCTTGAGGTCACATAAGACAATTAGAGAAAGCAGGGAAAATGTTGTAACAAAAATATGATTTTGTAAAATTTCTCAAGGTTCTTAACTGGCCACCTAGCTTTGGCTACTGCCACAATATACAAGAAAGTTTTGTACAATTCACCAGCATATATGTTAAGTCCTTTATGGAGTTCACAGAGTGACTGGTACATATTTTTCATCTTAAAAATGCTGTTAAGTGTGAACATAAGAATTTATAAAACATCCTTTGTTCCATATATCCAAATAGCATCTGTCACAGGTCATACTTTGGCAGTATCAGCCAGAGAGAGAAGTAGAGTAGTGAATTCCTTCTCCCCAAAGCTCTTCTGTCCTTCCTGTCTTACCTAAAGAAGGCTGAATTGACTCAGCATAGATACTTTGCCTTTTTTGTCTGTGCAAGCTTCTTCTCAGCAGCTGCTGGTTTTCTTATTATTCCCTTCAGAATCCATAGGGATTAACTATCACCAGGCCTGGATGATAGTTAATAGCCAAAGGCTAGTAATGTCTAGTTTTTCTCTTTAGCTCTGTGTGAGGTTTCCACTGGACATTGTGTGGCCTGATGTCAGTGGGCCTGAATCATAGGATCACAGAACGGTTTGAGTTGGAAGGAACCTTTAAAGGTCTTCTAGTCAAACTCCCCTGCAATGAGAAGGGACATCTTCAACTAGATCATCATGTATAAATCCAGCCCTTTCAGTCAATGAATCACAAGTAGTGATGTGGCCCAGCTGTATTCCCACTGCACAAAGATATATACTGCAACTTCAACCAGAGTATAAACCCTTCATCTGCTGATTTTCATTGAGCAATTTGTTTAAACAGTGCTCTATTCATATGTTCTGTGCATTCCATTTTCAGTACCAGGAAGGTGACACTGGGAAATAGTTAACCACAGACTGTTTCTGACTCTTACATAATATTTGCATTCCTGTGACAAAAATCTATATTCTTCTATACTAGGACAGATGGCAATATAAGAAAAGCTGGGGAGGTCACAGTGGTTCACATATCGGGTGACAAAGGGCACACATTTTAGGCAGCCATACGGTTATGCAGCTGCTCTTTCACATTGTACTGAAAAGGTGAATTCTGCAGGATGTTAATTTTTTAAAAACCAGCACACTAGTGAAAGAAGATCCTTTCACTGAGTCACTCTATCTCGGAAGCAGTCTCACCTGTCCCTTCACTGAGGCATCCTTATGGGATATCAGCCATTAACCGATGCTTCTCCTTCTTGCTATTAAATAACTGGTGTTTACATGTGTCACCCATGTCTCTATTGTCCTTAATCCTCACTCGCACCCTCCCACAACACCACTACAGTGAGATATTGAAGCAAAGAACTTCATCCACATTCACAGCTAAATCTACAACATTCCGAACCATTCTCAAGGCTTACAAAAGTGGATGTAACAGCCCTATGTTAGTCCATTCTCACAACTGATCACACTTTTAATCTGTTCTTGCCACATGGTTTTATTCAGGGGCACTTGTCACATACCAATGGGAGCATCTCTTTTGTAAACAAAGGACTGTATTCTTCTTGTAAATAACAACACAAAGCTAAAATTGTGCTGATAAATATAACACAATTGTGAAATGTTAATTCTCAGTTATGTCTTTGATTCACAATGCTTATAATATACTATACCATCTAAACCAAATGCTGCCCATCGTCCCCATTTTAGGTCAGCTTATGTTCTCCAATACCTGCTAAAGATACTGGCTGCTTCTACTGAACCAAAACACAGAGCAGAAAAAAATTATGTCCCTCAGTTTCCCAATTCACCATGAAATTAATCTCTACTAGTAATATAAATTCAGATGTTGCAACTCTCACCCAAAATGTTTTCTCTACTTCTAGATAGAGAGCAGTTGGACCAGATGATTGTTGTAGGTCCCTTCCAACTGAAATGTTCTGTTCTACTCTACTTTTTCTCTTCTAGAGTGTTGTTTTTCTGTTATAGAGTGTTTCTATTCTATTCTAGAGTGTTAGATTATCAGAGAAATGAAAAAAATAGATTTAAGAAAAAAAATTATTTTGGAAAAACCTTGTTATGCCCTGGTTTTAGTGTATGTTTATCTGCATCAACCCACCCAAACTTTACTTTGTGCAGATGAAAGGGAAAGACTCTGAAGTAAGGTTGCAGGAATTTTCATCAGGAAAGTGTTTGATTCTACAAGTATTAATGGAAGCATATAAAGCTGAGTGCATAGCAGCATGACAGGAGAGGATTGTGCAGTCTAATATTGCAGGGACGTGGAGAAAACAATAGAATGTGAAGTAGGTAGCATATACCAAAGGAGTCCTGAGCCCCATTAAAAAGAAGCTGGAACTTAAGATAGGCAGAAACAATACTGAGAAATAACACTTAAGGCATTAGAGGCAAGTGAACTTTTTGCTGCCTTAGTTGTAGCTGGTTATACTTCATATCATGCTCTGCCTGTCATCTGTGGTTTTGCAGATGAAAAATGCAGCTCATATTTTAACTTTCTCTGTCAGTATACTTCAGAGGGAACATTTTTGGGAGCATTTCCTGTCTTGAACACAATGGAAGCCCTGCTTAAATGGAGAGAGAAATTTAGACTCTCTACTACACCCATTGTGACTCAAGAGGAGGAAACAGATTTGCCACCAGTTTAACTGCCACCAGTTTAACTGCCAATCCTATGACAGGTTTTATTCATCTAGTAAGGTGAAACCTGGTGTAAATAGCTAAATTAAGAAAATTAAGCTCTTATGACAAGTCTTTAATTAAATACTCTCTTATATTTCTTTGCTGATGATAGTCTCAATTTCTACTTTGTCTTTTTCCAATTCCAGCTCTTTCCCTGTGAATGCCTGAGGCCCCCTTCTCTGCTGGTGCCACCAAAAGAGGCAGGAGTGAGAACCCACCAGTGAGATTTTTCAGTTATTACACAAAAATATTGTGATCTTGTCTGTGTTTTCCATAAAGAAATGAAAATAATAGGAACTGGTGGTTATGTTTATCACTTGAACTCAAAACCCACTGACTCAATTATAAAATGTGCAGCCTCTCTGATATGCAGCACATTGCAGCATTTTGGCAGAACTCTAGTTGTTGAGGTGTTTATCTCTGAACTAAGTAACAGGATCTTCTCCTATAATCTCATCTACATAAATGTAAATTGTATTTTACCAATGCACCAAAATTTTTAAGCTAACAAACCCTTTCTGAGCAGTGTGCTATAACTTCTGTTCCATAATTAAATCAGAATCTGTCTCCTAAATAGGTTCACTCAACTTTGCCTTTCTTTGAGTAATACACCTTCAGACCAGTGTCTTGTTTTGATGTATTACACTGATAGACTGAAGAATTCATGTAATATATCACAGACAGCTGTTGCTGGACACCAAGGATTGAGAGACTGAGCCAGCTGTTTTTCTGATATATTCTGGTAATACATCACCAGATGATGGAAACTGGTAATATATTACCTCAGAATTACAACACACAGAAAAGAAAGAGTCCAGAGGTGCAGATTATGTATGAGACATTCAAAGTATGAAACAGAGCTGCAAACTTCTGGAACAAGATGTTGGTAATAAATCAACTTTCTATAGTACTACATTAGTGATGTAGCTACACAGGTAGACAGACAGTTGTGTGTAATCCTGATTTCCAGTGCCTCTTTGTGATGCTGCTTTTGTGTAGATCAAAGATACTCATAAGAGCAGTTTTACCTTCACATCTCTTATAACAAAACAGTTCACAGTGCAAGCAGCCCAGAACAAAGGGCAGGACAGAGTTATATTGTCTCAACAAATTCAAAGAGTTGTGATTCCTCCTCAGTCTGGAGTCCTATTAGAGCCATTTGGATGATGCTCTTTCAGAGGACTGAGCCCATCTGAGGCAATGGCAGTACTCTTCCCCTTTGCCCTTGACTAGAAGCACTGAGTCCCAGCGGGTCAGAATGGGCTTGCCCAGCGCACTGCACTTGTGACTGACTTTTCCTGCAGGTTGAGCAAAGACAAGGAAGGTTCCTCTGGACATCTCTTCATCTGCTCTCTGTTCATCTTTCACCTGCCACATTCACATGGAGTCAAATCAAACAGTGACTGATGCCTAGTTATTGACATCAATTAAAAAGAAAATTATTGGAACAAGTATCTATTCTGAACATTTGCCTGTAAAAATCTATCTCCTTGATAAAGCAGGATTGCATACGTGTAAAAAAAAAATTCCTCTGAATTTATTTTTAATCCCAAGGAAAGCATGGGAAAACAGAAAAACTGGATTTTTTATTTTTTTTTTTTTAAATCATGAGCTACATCTCTACCTGTAGCTCTTCCAAATATTTCTTGTTTGTTATATGCAGTACTGTTTAAAACTTCATATGTGTAAATCTCATGATATCTTTGGCAAACCCTTGAAGATAAATAGGTCCTGCCATCAAACTTTACTCTTTATATATAGAAGGCTTACACTGCAAAGACTAAGTATGTTTTACTAACAGTAAGTATACTTTTCTGTCTGTATTAAGCTATTATAAATGAATGGACTACAAGGCATTAAACTTGGTTTTGTGGCATGTGATTCTGAGTTAAAAAATATTCCTATAGCATATATACAAAGGTCCATACCAGTAAAACTCATTCTGCTAGCTAAACTGTAATCAAAGATTCTTGAAGAGAAGCTTTGCCTGGCAGACTTATATCAGATCAGGTAGTTTCACAGCCTATTCTCTCACAGCCACCACAAAGCTAGCATAAGTGTTGTGCTATGTGCTGTTGACTTACCTTGCAGAACTATTTATTTTATATTAAGAATTCATTTCCTGCAGTAATCAACTGCAGGTACAAAATTCCAAGTGCAAATGATGTCAATAACCCACCAAAGATTTTCTTATTTTATGAATAAACCCCACAAGAATATGGTTGCTTTTTCAGGTCACTTCATTTCATCCCCCAGATTATATACGTGATTGGCAATCAACCTTAAAACATCACAGAAATATTTTCACAAAATCACAGTATGTCATTATTTGGAAGAGTACTTCAAGATCATCCAGTCCAACCTTTGACCCAACACTGCACATTCACCTCTAAACCATGTCCCTGAGCACCAAGTCCACATGACTTTAAAATGTCTCCAGGGATGGCAACTCCTCTACTACCCTGGGCAGACCATTCCAATGTTTGATAAACCTTTCAGTGAAGAAATACTTTCTAATATCCAGCATAAACCTCCCCGGCACAGCTTGCACCCATTCCCTCTGGTCCTGTCACACGTCACCAGGGGAGAAGAGGCTGTCCCCCTCCTCACTCCAACCTTCTTTTAGGTAGTTGTAGAGAGCAATAAGGTCTCCCCTCAGCCTCCTCCTCTTCAGACTAAACAACCCAGCTCCCTCAGACAATCTTAGGACTTGTGCTCTAGGCCCTTCACCTATTAGTCAACCTTAACTGCTCATCTTTCGGTTTACTTTGGAGTTTTTTTAATGTTTTTGATTTTCCTTCAAACATTCTGACCAATGTGTATATAGGGCAAAAGTTTGCATGTCAGCAGTTATGCTTGTAAGGGACCAGTGGAGAGTGTCAGGTATACATTTCCTCTGTAACACTGTTTTGTCACAGTTAAATAATGATCACTAATATGTCCTTGAATAGGACTTCATGAAAATTGTAGTTCTGACCATGCAATCAGCTAATTTATGGCCTAACAAGTGGTGGCCTGAGCCAGCAGTTGATTGACACTCAACTGCTTTGGTAAATTCGCCTCATCTGCTACTATTACACATTGAGATGTCACTTTCTCTTTTAATTTTTGGGACACAACAAACATCTCATCTTCACTCTGCATATGGAAAAATCACAAAATTTGTATTTATCTCCTCACAAACTTGGGCAACATGACAGATTTCTAATCTAAATTGTTTATTATTACAATTATAATTATTGTGCTGATAATAACACATTATTTCAGCTGACATTAGTTCCATAGGGAGATAAACTGCAAGTCCAATGGATTTATCTTGATAACAAAATGGATTACTACTAACTATGATTGTAATTTTTCCATCCATGCATAAAGAAATCTCCCATTGAGTTCTTTGTCTTTTGACTGACAGCTGGTAAGGACTTTCTCTACATATATATAACAGGACTGTATCATGAACTAGTATGATATCGTTATTGTTATTCTGCTATTGTCTGGACAAGCTCCAAAAGGAGGACTAGGATTTGTGGCTTTGAAATTGCATCTTAAAAAATTCTGAAATGCAAGACAAATAAGGGATAAAATCATCTGTGAATCTCTTAGGATTTTACAGGGTAGATTTATAAATGAGAATAGCAAATCTTAATGTTAACTATTATTTCCTGCATTTTATAGCATAGAAGAGATGCCTCTACATCCATAATCTTCCACCATTAAACCAGAGCCTTTGCTGTACTGGTGGTAGAAGCTTTCAGAGTTACAGTCCCAGTCTCTGGTTTTTATTTTTGGGCTGTAACAAGTAGTGTCTTTTAGTCCTGATCTTCATTGCCATTCTGAAAAGTAACTAAGGATACTAGTTCAAGAGAAGTATCTTTCATGGTGATTATGTTTTTGTAGGAAGACTAATTGAACTGTATTGTTAAAAATCACTCCAAATGTTTTCAAAGATCTTTGGATCAGACCCTCAGTCTTCACTGAAAACTTACTTACTAAATCTGTTATAATCCAAACCTGTTAAAAATCCATACATGTTTAGTTTAGTTCAAATTGCTCCTGCATGCTTATCACAGTGTATTGTGGTTTGGTTTTTTTTATGTTGTCTTTACAGCATGCCTTTTAAATACATATATAATTAATTGATCCAGGTCAAGAATACTATTAAATTCTTTGTAAATTATTTTTTTTTTGTGGATATTTATTTTCTAAAAAATATATTTCACACTACAGGACTGACATTAATATGTGAATTAGTGGAGTATAAAATTCATTTTAGTTCCTCCAGGGCAGTATTTTTATAAATACAGAAACATAATCAAGCATCCTCTAGAGGACTAAAAATAATTATACAAATTTACAACAAAGCCCAAGGCAGTGTCTCCTTTTAACTGTCTGTTTTTAATATAATTTAAATCTTGTTAAAACTTAATTACCAATTCTCCTCTGTAATAATTTAGGTTGAAGAGCTGAGATCTAAGCTTGCTGTTTGAGAGAGAACTTCATCAGAGAAACAAAGACACCAAGGCATCGATTGACAAAATAGGTCAGTGCCTGGAAAAACTTGGTAAAGAAAAAGTTATCAAAGATGATAATGAAGAACAGAATATACATACATCTTTTAAGATCCATGTAAAGCGGAACTGAGCTGATGTCTTGTGCGATAATAACATAAATACACCAGCATATATATAAACCTAAATATAACTGCTTCCTGGCAGGGGGGTTGAACTCAAAGATCTCCAAGGTCCCTTTCAACCCCTAATACTCTGTGATACTGTGATTATATTTACATCTACACATACATACTTATGTACATATAGTGATTTAGTCATTCATACCATATATGGTCATTCATACAGAACAGCTCAAGCTGTATCCACCTGGAAGGGGAGTTGCAGGACCTATGCTTTCATCCAGTCCCAGCTGTTCTTTGTTTGGGAGGTGGTGGCTGCTCTGAGCAGCTGTAAAAGTGAGTATCAATAAGTTCAAAGCTGGCTTGGCTGCAGAGTTTAGGTAATGTATGGAATAGACACATTTTGGGGGGAATTTCTACTGTTTGAATACCTGTGGATCTGTGTTTATTTTTTAGGGCTGCCTTTCCAAACAAGAGAATCTGTTCCTTTTCTCTACGGCTGATACAAATGCTTACAGTGGCAACTCTACCTCTGTATCAGACATGAGATGTCAGGGGTAGTGGCTCAGCTTTGCACCCCAAATCAAGCACCTGGTAAGCAATTTGAAAGAAATGTTGCACTGTCAAAACCTGTTTCTTTATACTGATGTACAGAAGATTCTTCATTACTTTTTTTATGTGTTTGTCCAAAAATCCCAGCAATGTCTGTGTTTTACCTTCAAAGTAAAGCACAGAGTAGAGTGTACGGCATCTCTGTACTGTGGCTCTGTCCCTGCCCCCTCCCCCACAGTTTCATCTTTGCTGCCAAGAAAGATGAGGTATCTAGAAAGCAGGGTAGCTTCTTTATTTTCTCCATCGCTGATACACATCCCATCAACATGGGGACTGCTGCCTCAGGTCTTCTCTTTTTGTCATGTTTGCCAGCTAGTGTTTAGTAACAAGTGTCACTGTCTGCTCCTCTGCTCTGAACTAGAGCACGTTTCTGTTAGCCTGCACATCCAACTGAAAGAAGCTTTGTATTGATTTAATTCACCCTTTTTTAGTATGACCATACTTACAATGAGGGATGTACATTCAAACTTCCAGCTCTTGCACAATTGCCACTGGGCATAAATACAAGTGATTTGGCACAGCATCTGGTTGGGAATCAATTCCCATTGGTTCATTTTGCCCACTGCATGCATTCCTTTTGATTGAAATGCCAGGCGTTTGTTAGCATTTCTGATGCTGGTGACAGTCATCTGTAGAGCACTTTTTGTGCTTTCAGAGTGTGTATTTGTTAACTGTTAATGGAAATAAGCTGCAAAATATTAGAAAAGGCAATATGTTCCATATTTCACATACTTGCCTTAACAAATAACCTGCTCACTTGCAAATATACAAATTCATTATATTTGTGACTGACCTTCAAACATCTTGTTTTTCCTAGAAAGATAATGCTTAAATTTCAAGATTTTAAGATATCAAAATTCTGGTTTTATTAAACCACTTAGACTACTCACAAATCTTTTAGTTTTCATATAGAAATGGTATCCTTCAGAGCTAGAAGTATGACATCTATAATAAGCCTCTTTAAATTGTAAAGCCTTGAAATTTAAATCAAGTGTTAAATAGGCTGTCATTTGCACCTGTGCAATTGAACTGGAAGTTGAGGGGTTTCCTGAGCTGGACTAGGTTATAAATATGTTGGTTTCATTAGGCTGCAAATGTATTTGCTTCTAATCATCATTTGCCATGCAGGGAGACCACAGTGGGTGTGAAAATGTGTGATATTTTCCAAGCTGGTGCTAGTCAGACAAAAGTTATGAAACAGCAACAAGAGTCTGAAGATGACCTTGCTAAAGCAGACCCTGCTCTTACTGCAGAAAATGCTACCTTAAATACTTTAAATACAGCAATGTGACTGTGTTTCTTGCCCTGTGGTAGAATGATTAGAATTTTTATTCCCCAGTTTTAAGTTCTGGATCTACATATAACTGAGCTTTGTAATCTTGCCAGCTTTTAGGTAAACTTGATGGAGTGGAGTACTTTTCCAATCCTACTCAAGCTATAACCAGTGTGATGCAACACTGTGAGGCCTTGTATCTCCAGGGGCAGGGCTGTCTCCAGAAGACTGAGTCTGGAAAACTACAAAGATATAATTGGAGAAAGTAAATTAAAAAGTCATGTGAGCATATTTAAGAAGTGTGATTTATTTGAACAGTCAAACTAAATGAGGTTTTATTGCTAAGCATAGGTTTTCTAGTAATATTTCTTGGAAAATATCAAAGATCACAGAAATGGCAGGAGCTTGTCAAAATCCCAAAATGTTCCCAAGTTAATTGCAAGCCCCCATGCCATCTTATTTCTGCAAAATGTGACGTGTTTTTAAATTGCTGAAGAGTACACTTCTTAAATGTCAGTATGTTTTTAGAAAACATCAAGGCTCCAAGATGTATGTCAAAACCTCAGATTTCCCACATGGGTGCCACAGAAATTCTTTCTCCAAAGAAGCTTCAGAAATTTCAGTTTAATGTGTACTATTAATGCAGTTCTGTGACAGGTCTCAAGAAGGCTGTCATTACCAGGCTTGTTTGGAGTGGACTATGTCAGACAATCACAGGATGAAAACTCAGAGTCTTCAGCCTTGCTTGCTCTAATGTGCTTTAGGTAGGCAGTTGTAAGAAGAGCCAACACCTACACAAAAGTGAACCCTTTCTTGTCATGCCTTGGGGGCCTGCAAGTCCCAAATAATACCCATGTGTGAAAGGGAACACAAAACAATTCCTTTCTGCTTTGCTTGAGGCTTGAAAAATACTAATGTTCATCATTCTGCTGAGAAGCAGTGACACAAGCGCTGAAATGCCACAGTAGCAGATAGTGGGAAGTTTACTGTATGCCTGTTTTCTTTTCCTCATCTCCTTTGTGCTGGATCTCTCTGTAGCACATCCTGTCCATTTGTCACCAAGAAATAAGATATAGTGACCAAGAGAAAGTTGCTTTAAGTGAAGGATTAATTTCATACCATGTAAGAAAGATGGCTATTGATATTGCATGAGGGGAACACTTTATCATGCTGATGAATTTCATGTACCTGATAGAGTCAGGCACCAAAGGTTCAGTTTCAACATTGCATCCTTTACAACTCTTGCAAATTCTGAGTCTCAGATAAGCAACAGGACATTTTAAAGTTGCAGACCTGCTTCATGGGATAGCAGGGGTAGATTGAAACCTACCTATTCTATGAAAGATTCCAAACCTCAGTCAGATAAGATACAGAACAAAGTAAGGTTCCAAAGCCATACAGTTGTTATGTATTTATAGCTGTTAATTGTGGAGATAATTTTTTTTTCATTAATGTTAAATGGATCTTTAACTTATAGATACTAAATTTCCAAGAAAATAAAGAATATTCTTTGTGTCCCACATCCCTGAAATGGAAAGTGTAAACATTTTCAGAAGCTTTCATGGAAGGGAATATATTGTGGATCTTGTTTCTAATTGACAGGAGAGTGTAACTGCACAACCCCTGCCAATGGGTTAGGCTGAGAACAAGACTGAATGATGCACTGGTTGCCTCAGGTGGGTGAAGTAACAGTTACTGTGATTGCTGTTATGACAGTCCCCAGTAGCAATACTGCAATCATAGTATAGCAGACAGTATCACTGCTGTGTTCCATCCTCCAGTCTCTGCTTGTTTCTTTAGTATGCACTGCCTAGCCCAGGTTATCCAAAGTTAAATGATTGAAAAGTATAAATAGAGTTCAAAATGCACATCAGGAAAAAGTCACACTTCCTATCATAATAGACTGCAAAATTCTGTTCTGAGTTAGGAAGTAAACAGCTATGCCTGCCTTTAATTTGGTGGCATTCTAAAGGACAGACTAATTACAAAAATATGGTTGACAATTCTGAAGTGAAGAAAACACTGATCTATACTTCACAGATTAGTCTGTCCCCTATGTTGCAGTCAAAGACTTATGATATTGGTCCTTTATGGTTTAAAATTGTTTGAGATAGAGGTCTGAGGGGACACATTTAGTTTCAACCTCTTCAGGTGTCACTATCCACATATCTTTGAGAATATAGTCCAAGGTATACAATAAAATGAGTGACTGGAAAATTGTTGATGGCCATACAAAGTAGCAACATGCTGAAATTGAAATTAAATAATTGACTGTGATGTGATGTGATATGATGTGACGTGATAACTGACCATAAAATTGCTGATTGGTAGGGCTTTTTCATCTGTTTCCCTCCCAGTATGTTTCAGGGAAGCATCTATGCAGGGCTGAACACACATACTTCTACAGAAGTCCCATGTGGGAATAGGAAGTATGTCAGGAAGATTACGTCTTGACTATTGCATAGGTGGAGGTTTAGTTTATCCCGAGTTAGTAATCAATAGTTTTATAATCAGCTCTATCATAAATATTACTCATGCCACTACTTGGAAGATCCAGTTTGATCTATTGATCAATAAAGAAAAATTAACAACCAAGTAGTTGCTTAAAATTAAGTTAATGATTGGCCTGCTGGAGTTAATACCTCATTTAGTCTAAAGAATTAAGAGTTGTATTTCTGAAAAGTAATGAATCTAAAATATTTTATTACTTTGGTTTCTTACTGATCTATTTCAGAAAAATAATTGTCCCTGGTGAATAACAGAAATAAATTACTGCACATTTCAAGTGGAGTTCATGTTAGTAAATCAGTCATTAGTCCAATTAAATAATGTTTGTCTCCAGAGATTGTTTCCCATATCCTGGAACAGCTAGAATATCCCCAGGATCACAGACATTTAAAACAGTGACTGCAAAACACATTATTGAGATATACAGTATTTGCATAGTTTGCATGTTATTTTTCTTTATGAAGCTGTTGCTAGCAAATTGCTAGATTACCCAGAAGACTTGTTGAGATCAGAGAACAAGCTTGCATAAAAAAGTTATGCCTAATACTAAAGATACTCAGAACCACGGGCTTTTAGACAGTATTATCCATTTTAAAATAGCAATAGGAGCCATGGGAAAATAGTACCCTGCAGTCACTTTGAACATACTGATGTCATTGGGAGTTGCTCATGCAAAGCAAAGGCCAGAACTATTACATTATATATTGACAGTTTTACTGAACTAGAACTGCAATATTCCCCCTAGTTGTTCTTTAGAATTTGTAATTACTTTTTTATTTTTTACAAACATATCAAAATTATGAAATATGCAAACTATATTTTGTTTTCTATGTATGTGCAATCTCTTATTTCACTTTTTCTGGACTAAGAGATTTTTTTACGTTTCAGGATACTGTGATTACATGAGGAAGTTACGGAAGAGTAGGAGACAATTTCTTGGTAAAGACAGGATTGTATTTTCAGGTCACAATAAGATACAGTAAAGGGAAGGTTTGGAAAAAAGAATAGATTTATTGTCAGAAGAAATGTCCAAAATTTCATTCAAAATATATATGAAAAGCAGATTTGAACCATCTTTTATCATTGCTGGTACTGACACACAATTTATCAAGCTGGTATTTTTATGGCACATATTATAATTTCCACAAGCTTCACATTTCACTATCTGATTAGCAAATCTTCACACATATTTTTCTTTTTTTATTTAGGTAGATGGATTTCTGCAGGAGCATATTAAATTTGATAAGGAATGTATTTCTTCAATTATTGTTAAAACTGTAAAAGAACATCTCCATGTTCAACTCAAAATTTGTGCAAGCAAATTTTCAGCTCCTGCTGTACACAGTGCTTGGGTTGTTAACATCATTAAGAGTCCAGAAGGTAGGAGATAAAAACTGTATCATTTTCTTCAGATCAAAATTTTTAAATTTTGCTTCTTTCAGCTCTTTTTTTTTTAACACAAACTCACTTCATGCTTATAGCCATTTAAAAGGTACTAGAGAAAGAATGTTTATAATGTCATAAACAATTTTTATACTGTGAGAATGGGCTGTGTATTGCATCCATGCTTCATTGGGAGGATTTTGACCTTCCAGAAATAGCTTAGCAGAATAGTCTCTGCACAGGGACCCAGAAGATCTGAATTTAATCCTGGTTCTCTCACTGATCTGCAGGGTGACCTTGGGCAATCTGTGTGCCATTTCCCTCCTTGCTAAAATGAAAATAATAATACTTATGGCCTTTGCAAAGCACTTTCAGAGCAAAGCATATGAATCAATAACATCTTCTCCTTAAGTATGTGAAATAGCAGAGGAAACTCTTCCCACTTACATTAGTGCCCTTTTAGCATTTAGAAATGTGAAATTATAAAGATTATTGCATGGGTGGGAAAAACTCAGAAGTATTCCCCTAATCAATAAGTTGCCAGCTGGAATGTAAAGGAAAACAACACTAGGGTAATGTACCATTTAGTGTAACAAAGAAAGAATAAAACATATGTCTTCAGTGTGAGTATGGTAGCTACCAGTGCAGTAATACTGTATTATATTTCTGGCTTGCTGGCTTGAGCTGCAGTACAATAGCACAAAACACTTAAACAGTGTGAAATCCCTACATGAGTTTTCAAGACTTTATGTTTTCCTGGAGACATCAGACAGTTTAGATAGAAGAGGAAAGCAAGTGCTTTGGCCACATGCACATGCCTTGTTCTGCATGAGGAGACCTCCTTCCCCCAGGGATACTGCTGTAGCTTTCCCCAGCAGACAACCAGTACAAGCTGCCTTGGCACAGCATGGTTTATAAGAATGACAGCAGGCACAATTTCTGACTTGTGTCTGTAGGCCTGCTGGCCTTCTGCAAAGCCTTTTTGTGCAGGCAGATGGATGAATTGTGCTTGAGTAGTGTACGTTGCCTGTATACTGTCTCAGGATTTTATAACAGGCACTGCACAGGTCTAGTGTCATCTCTTGTGCAGCCTAAGTGAACCCTGTCAGTAATTAAAGTATTTTAAACCATCTGCTTAATTGCATTAAAAGTACACTGATGAGCTTGCACTGTTTGAATGATCTTCAGTAAACTATTAGGCTACAGCAATTCCCTCTTGGAAATGTTTAACTAATTGGCAGTGTTTGTTCTATAAATTACAGCTGGTCTTTATACTGCTTGTGAGTCTTACCTGTGGCAGAGCCCTGCTTGCTACTACTGAGCCCACAGGTTCCTCCTGGTCTTCTTCCTTCCACTTTCTCATTGCTACCTGTCAAGCTCTTCAGTGAAATGGAGACTTTGGGAGTAGTGCACAAGAGAAGGAGATGGGCAGTGAAATCCAGCCCTCTTCATTTCCAGCCAAACTTGTAGCTTTGGCTGAAGCTTGTACCAGTTCGTGCCTGTGTGCTCTGACTCCAAGCCTATCACAAATCGCTCATCAGCCAAAGGGCCAAAATCTCTTCTACCAGGAGAGATCAGTGAGATGTGATCCTGTGAATCTGTCTGGAGCAGTGTAATTAATTTTCAATTCCAGCTGCCTCTTACGGCTCCTCAGATGGGATCATCTGCTCACCCCTGACAAAGACCCCACAACAGAGCATGAGAAATTCCATCTGTGTTCTCAGTGGTGGCCGTATGTAACATGGTTGTGCTGCATGGTGGCCTTCCCAGATAAACAGAAGTACGTTCCAGGCCCAGGAGCCATTCAGAGGGTAATGGGAGAATGGGGATGTGTCTGTTGGGAGTGATTTAACATAGCCTCCTGGGGAATCTTCTCCATAAGACTGCTAGGGATGCCCAGGGCAGCTGTCCTTCCTTCCCAGCTCCCCCAGAATGGGGAGCCTGCGCTCAATGCTCTGCAGGCACAGCAGGCAGTGTTTTGGCCATCAGCACTGCATGCCCAGCTCAATCACCCCCATGCCTCTGCCAAGAAAAAGACACTGGAAATGGAGTAGAGAGAGGCTATTAAAGGTATAGATAAGTATTGTAGACTTGTGGTCTTACTTTGATTTTCCTTAAGCATAAATTAATTTCCATATAAATTTAATAGGCATTGGAGTGAGCCCATCATGAAGATTGTTTGAATATTCCATCCCTGCCACATGGGCAAGAGTCAGTGGGTAGTTTGTACTGAGATCCAGCCCCACCTTTTCTATTCTGAAATCCCCCTTACTGTTTAATTAAACTGCCTGAATGTCTCCCAAAAAAACCACTGTGTAAGTATCTAGTAATCTGGATTGCAAATACTGGGATAGTATGAGGTAGTACTATTAGATTATTGCAGCATAAACGAAAATAAGATTGTAATGTTTATCCATTTTGCTTGATATATATGCAAAAAAAAAGAAAATATGCTGTTGGGTGTGGTAAAATGTTTATGATTAAATGCTTTATTCATACTTATATGTCAATCTATTAGCGTGCTGTTAATTCAAATGTTGCTATGATGTATTTTATCGCCATTAGCACATTTATCACAGGTAGATGTGAAACTTAGACAAAGGTGTACATTCTCATTAATGATGAGCAGCCTATTCATCTTACTAGAGTGTAATTAATGTTAGTTACAATACTTAATTTTTCACTGTTTGTCATGGTGCATATTTAGCATTTCTTCTGTCCTTTATCAATCTACTCTCCTATCATATGAGCATATAAAAAAGATATATGTATGTATCTGACCTCTTTTGATGCCTGATCTTTATACTCTTCCAAGAACTGGAATGTTTTTATTCTTTTACTGTAGCCAGCACACCTAGTTAAAAAAAGGAATATGTAGTGTTATCTACTGCTTTGTGTTCTGGTGAGTTTTTTTTACATTAGTAATATAACAACCAGGTAAGTAAAGCAGGGCACACGATGAAGGCACTGGTGATCACTTGCTGTAGTATTGTGTCGTGCTTATGTGAGGTTTTAATGGTCCCAATAGAACTGAATTTTCAGTTTTATTTTATTTTTTTGTACTATTAAGAATGTTAGTGCTGGCAACCATGTTGTGTAATGCAGGTCCAAAAACAATACAGGTGTGATGTATTGGAAAAGTGCACGTTTATTAGATAAATATGTGTTACAACTGCTTATTGTTATACATTGCAGAGTATTGCTTTGTCAATAATGATGTTAGCAGTTATAGGGATGAACTGCAGTCACTTGTTCGGTGGTGCAAGAGTGGAAGAAGTTATAGCTAATGTGCCACACAGTGGGTGGGAAATGGGCTGTGCAGAGGTGGCTCAAAGGCAGTGAGCACTGAACATGTCCTTGGATTTGATACCCAGCATGCCAATAAATCCAGCTGAGATGGAATCCTAGGGTAAGTCCATACTTTTGTATTAGTCCCAGGAAAAACACAATCATTTTAGCTGAACCCTGTCCATCAAAGCAGTTATATTTCTTGATCACACAAAATTCCAATTAAGGTGGACTGAAAGATAACTGATCCTTTCATTAATACTTAGTAAATGAAGTTCCTTGGGAAAAATATTAGAGCTGGGTCAACCAAATGGTTGAAGATGCAGAATGGATTTGGGATGTATCTTCTCAATAATTTAAGGAACATTCTCTGAGAGAAAGCAAACCATTTCCTATTAATTAGTCTTTTAATTGGCAGACTTTACATTTCTGTTATTTTTATAATAATCAAGATTAAAGGAATTTGCTGTTATTTCCTGTAAAACATCTTTTGTAAACACCGAATTCAAGAGCAGTCCACTGTTCATGTCAGACATGAGGCTGATCACATCTCCAACATAATTAAATAGGTCTTAAACTTTAATTCAAGGCAAGAATGGTTTGCCATTGCTGCAGACCAACCTGAAGCTGTTAGAAAATCCTTAAAATAGTTTATTTGTATGCCTCAGATAATGAATAGTTTCATTTTGACCCACCACAAGTGAAGTATAAGGCAACCGAACACAGAGATTTAACATATTTCAGTATGAAAATTCAATTTGGACACAATTACAAGTAGGATTAAATGTAGATTAGCAGCAAACTAAGAATGAAAATACCAAGCTAAATGTAGGCATTTTAAAGAAAATTATAGCTGAAGGTTCTCTGTAGCAACTGAAGTACAATAATAACCTGTAATGTGATTAGAATTTAGTACTTTTTTTTTCCTATGGTGCCAAAGCAAACCTCCATAGCAATGATTTATATTTTTGTGACTGCAATGAAATTTTTGTATTGAAAAAGAAACTCCTTTTTTTGAATTTTCAATTGCAAAAAGGTCAACAAATTTTCCATAATATGCAAAATTCCTGAAGCAGCAGACTGATGTTCTCTATCCCACTCACCCATACCTCAGCCCTGAGTCATTTGAATAGAACTGCTAAAACAAAAATATTATAAAACAGTGACCTTAAACTTATGTCTGTTTTAACTGATAGAGAATAAATACAAAGAAACTACAAAGTTACCTTTAACCTCTATGGCATTACAAAGCTAGTTATAACAACAAGCTGTAAAATGTACCAAAAAGGTGAACATTTCACTCCATTTTGATTTGACCATTTTGTTTTCAAAAGAAATTTATAAAAACACCCAGGAACAATGAACATTTGAACTCAAAATGATCCAGGTTTATTTTTACTCCAAAAGAGTAAGTCTCAATAGAGATATTGATTTTCTAGCATTCATCCAATATTGCACAGAAAATGGACCTGACCTTGCAATCCCTAGTAGAGACAAGGAAGCAGTCATTACAGTTGTGGGTTCCCATTGATTTTAGTGGGATTACTTGCATAAGTAAGGGGTTTCAGGATATGACCCAGTGTCCCATTAGCAGTAAAACCAAGTGTAGATGGATGTTGGTTCCACTTAGTACAGAAAGAGGTGGTTTGCCTTCCTGTTATATATTCTTCCTATGGCTTTATTCCTGTATATTTATTTTACATATTTTTTGGGGGGTTGCCCAAAAAAGCCTCATCATTATGTGAAGAGTACCCACTCTCCTTCCATCTTGAGTAGTTGTTTTACTGTATCTTCCTATGCCATTCTAAGGTCAGAGTTGATGCCTACTCTTACAGCTCTTTCTTCATTTGTTTCTGTTTCTATCATTAAAAAAAAAAGAAACAAAACAAACAACAAACCTCTGGGCTAGGAACTTTCTCTTATTGTACTTGTTAATTATTTAATACATTTTTGAAAGTCTCTAGGGCCTAATGAGAAGGAGACAGTACTGTATGCTTTGCAAACTAAGCACAGAGTAGCAGACAGAAAACTGAAGACTATAAGCCCTTCCTAGTTTCTCCTTAACCCTTGAGAGGTTTCTTGTGTACATAGCTCCTGTAGGAATGCTACTCCAGAACCTCGCTGCTCAGATGGATAGAAACCTCCTAATTGTCACTCTAAACATATTCACAGACATTTTATTTTCTTCTTGTGACAACCCTGTCCTTAATTTCAAATACTACTTTTCCTTCTTCAGTGTTTACTCACTGATGTGGCTGTGGTAGGGAGTCACATCTCCTTTCTGCCTTCATTTTGTTTCAGTAGATGTGAGGAAGGTGGAGAAGTATGCAGGAAACAGAGTGACTACATGTTTGTACAGTGCCTTGCACAATTGCCCAGTCATGATTCAGGGCTCCATAGGCTGACTGTTTCAGCAGTGAATAATAATGACCCTCCAGAGCATGTTGGGTGCTTTATTCTGAATGGATACCATTAATTCATTCAGTTTTCATCGAGTTGCCAACCTTTAATACAATAATACTAGCATTTGATTATATTTGTCAGTGGTATTTTCAGAGAAATGAAGAAATGTACAGTATATTTCAGTTTGTAATGATCATTCTGATGTTCCATTTGCAATGGAAATGAGGATATAACATATTCATGTGTACAGGTAAGGAAAATCAAACATTAACAACCCTTGTTCCATTCATTTCTAATATTTAGTAAAAAAAAAAGTAAAATCCTTCCATTCCATAGATTTCAGTTTTGTTTCATTAGCACAACGCAAAACAAATTAAAAAAAGGATGAAATACACTTCATTGCTTTCTAAGTAAGTTTTCTGGAAATGGCTATAATCTAACCCACACATTCTTTGTAAATCTATCTACTAAACATATGTCATTCATGCCTTTTTTTTTTCTTTTTTTAATTACTTTTTATGTGCCTCAAAGAGAAAAATGCTTCTGGGATCAAATTAACCTGCAAGTGTGAGTGTACACACCTATGTTCTTGTGGCTGAGCAGTCTTTGATGTAGCAACTCTCAGCCTGTTTAAGCGGTCTGCAGTGTTTGCCTTATCAGTGTCAGTCAGTTTCTGCACAATTTAATCTGCCACTAAAAATAAGTTTTTTGTTCTTATGGCTATAAAATGGTATGCCAAGGATAAAACAGTGAAGCTTGCCTTCCTTAAAATTTTAGACACAATCTGAAACTGCAGCTCTTTTCTTCTCTCATCTCAATGGGATGTTAACCTAACAATCACAATTTTAAGATGAGGAAATTGGTTTGAGCAGAAATAAATTGTCCTGCCAGTATTGTTTCATGGGGTGACATTAAGGCAGGGCCTGGGGTTCACAGCTTATGATACCTGGTTTTGGAGGACTGGAGTGAAAGTAAGAACACGTAGAGAAAGAAAAATAGGAATTAAATACAAGTTCTAGATGGTCTAAGTGAGTTGAAGCAGTTCAGCAATAGACATCCCAGAAAACTCTGAAGAGGCTTATTCTCCAGCTACCTTCCCTGGTCTGTGTCGCTGACTCCTGCCAGAGCCCCTGAGGATTTTTTCCCGTCTTTTGTTGAGGTATCTAAAGATATTGGGCTTTAACTTACAGCTTCTATCTGCTGAACAAAAAAAAAAAAAAGAAAAAATATCTGGGTTTTTCTCTGCAGCCACTGGGAAAGAGCAGTCCATTATTTGCAGCTGCTGGGGAAGCAGGAGAGGAGGGGTCTTTTGTCTGCTGCTGCTTCCCCGGGGCCCGGAGCGGAGGCTGTTGCCGGCGGGGAAGGGCGGGCTGAGCAGCCACCGCTGCCGACTGCGCCGTGCTTCCCAGAGAGGCTCGCAGGCTGCTAGTCACAGCCGCGGGTGCGACAGCCGTACCTTCGCACGCTGCGAAACAGCTCTCTGAACTATACACGCTGTGAGGGGCAAGCACGGGAAAGAGGAAACGAGCTGCCCCTCAGAAGCGTGATGCTGAGGTTGAGCTGCCCACAGCCTGCGCTGAGCAAGCACCGGGGCACCCGCCGGCACCTGCGGGATCTCTGCATATGCCGCCGGCCTATGGCAGTGCCACAGATGTAAAATCCTTAAGATCAGATGCTCCCTGTTGTGACCCTGAACAAGTTAATCCCATCACCCATCTTGAAGGTTCACACTACCACAGTATAATTTATGTGGGCCCTCAAACATAGATGGAGACATCATGTATCGATCACAAGGAATAGCTGCCAGTCAGTCTTTCTGCTGGTTTCCATACTTGTTATGTGTTTTAAAGAATATTTTATAATTCAAAATTACACCTGTAAAACCTACAAGTAGAAAATTACTGTGTGCATTTATCTTTAATAACAACCTTGTGCATATTTATAGTACTAGTTTAGTAGAATGTGTTATACTGGTTTATTTCCCAGTCTGTTTAAATGATATTATTCATTAGTAGTCATGAAGTGGTATGACATATTTTTTTATGTTGCTTGTTTGTAACAAAGGTTTTTAATACCTTTTCATAATGAAAGGGGATAAATGCTCGCATGGAATATGCAAAATTGTACTTGTAAGAACACAGAGCGTTGTCTTAGGGTATTAAATTAGCCTTTGGTACTGCTTTGCTTTGTATGTATTTCTAGCAAATGTTTCCACTACAAATCACTATAATACACCTGAATTCTGGTTCTTCAATTCATATAACATTTAAATCCTGCCAATACTGTGTCTTATAAATATAAATATGTAATTTAATTCAGGTATGCAACACACAATTTTTCTTCTAATTAAAATATGATATTGCAATATGGTAGCTGCCTAGGGCAAATGAGACACATTACCTTGCCAAATCAAAAGGAATACAGATACAGCTCGAAAGATGGCAGGAGGAAGGGGGACAACCCTCTTAGCCTTCAGAGGAGGATATCAGTGGTGCCCTGCCTGGACACCATGGTGTCTCTGGTACCTGCACAGCCAGCCTGGAAGGGCAATGGGAAGCAGGGGCCTGGCAGCTGCAGATATGCCCTGTGGCGCTGGACTGCCCGCTGTCCTTCCATTCCTGCACATGAAGCAGAAGCAGCACAACAGTGGTTAGTGTTACTGCTGCCTTGTGTGCTGAAGTTGGCTGATATGCAGCAGAACTCAAATAGTTCTGGGAAGGAAGAACTGCCTAACAGAAGCAACTCCAGGGATTCCTATCAGGCGCTCTCGGAATCGAACAAAACACCACAAATAGACCTTCTGCATAATGACTAAAAAAAACTGGTTAATAGCCATCTTTAGTAACATAGCAACAGCCAAACCCTTGAAAAAGGGAAGTTTTCATTGAGAAAGCATTTCATTTTAAACATTGAAATTTGGTATAATGTAGAGTATGAAATAAGTTTTGAAAGGAAGCTGATGATTAAGAAGAAATGCAGTGGGCATTTAATAAATGGAGGAACCGCAAGATAATTAACTGGCATGCATAAAGATTCATGCTTTATACCAAAATTTTAATTTTGCACATAAATGTGCCTGATGTAGGCAGCATTTAATCACCTAGCTGACAGGAGTAACTACTTTCATTTAACCTTGACTGAAGATCATGAATTCTAACAGGTTTAATTGGATACATCATTTAACAGAATGAACAGAGCAAATTTTTCTCAATTCATAGGTTCTGATTGACATGCACCAGCAATAAGGCGTTGCACAATTAAAGCTGATCTGTATTCCTGGCCTGGGCAGCAATTGCCATAGTGATGTGACACTGTTTGATCACTGTGGCACTGAAACTATACTGAATTTCCCCTTGTTTTGAAAAGGGCAATGCTTTAAAAAAAAAAAAATGGAGATAGAAAAAAGAAATTTTGGCACTTTTTTTTCTTTTTTTTTTTTTTTACATTAATCACATTTATATGCACAAACTGTAAGGGAAGGAACTTGTTATCAGTAACTCAGGGTAAAGAAGGAAAAATGGTATCTTCTTTTATCCATTTAGCACATTATTTACAGAAAGTCAAAACCGTGGATAGTCAAATGAATTGTAACACATGAAGGGCCTGATTGTTCTTGGCTTCCATTTGAACAGGGAGTAGTACTGTGTGGCTCTGCTCTCCACCTACAGCGTGGCCTCTCTGTCCTTGCCTAAATCCATTCCACATCACAGATAACTTGCCAGCTGAGTAGGGATACTGAGAAAGGATGCTCATATTGCAAATGAGGTAGGAAAAAGATGAGAGGGAAGAAGTGATACCAACAGTGAGGTATGTACCTTTCCTGGTGTGCAGTATTTCATATAATAAAACCTTGAAAAAAATTGTGGAGGAGCTCACAACTTCCAGTTCCCCAGGTGACTCCTGTCCATCAACATGCCAACACTTTCAATGACTCTGGTACCTTTCACATGCAGGTCCTAGGTTTCACCTGCATGGACTAAAATTGTTCTTCCAATATTTAAAAATATTTTTATATATAACAAATTATATCTTTTATGTCTGTGTTGTCCACTTATATTTTTGCTTCAGGTGCCTCCTTTTTTATTTTACTCCTTGATAAGAAGATATGCGGAATATTGAATGGACTGAGAGAGCTCACACAGTGCTTCAGCCTGAATCAGTAGAGCCAAAACTGTGGGGAAAAAAAAAATCATTCCTAGCTCCTGAACAACCAGCTAAAAACAGTCTTCAAGCAAGTTCTGCTCCCCGCCATGAGAGCTGCAGCATCCATGCTCAGCACAGCAGGTAGCTTTTCTGCTTTTTTTCTCTCTCCGTCCCCTTAGGTTCAGTGCCTAAGTGCTGGTCCTTGATCTCTCTTGCAGACTTATTGCTACCCATTTGTCAGCTGTCATTTGTGTATAGGCAATGTATACACATATCAAGCTACAAGCTTTGCAGGAGTGCAGTGCAGCGGGAGTCAGAAATCTCAGGGAAAGATGGAATTCTGTTTGGCCAAAGGATCTGAACTTTAAAGGCAGAACCACCATATATATTTTTAAAGCTTTTTCTGATCATTTTAGGGGTTTCTAAAATTCAATTCTTTATAATACCTTTCTCTGTCTGAGGTATTTCCATCATGAGTCATTGTATAAAGATATTTGCCAGTACAATTTATCACTCTAACATTTTTAAGTTTCAGGTAAGCAATCAGGCCAGATCCTTACTCTGCAGGCACATGAAGTGTCTTGGCACTATAGCGTTGCTTGGCAAGTTCTTCATGCATGGCAAGTTCCCAGCCAGTGTCTGGATCTTCCCTGTGCAGGAAGGAGAGCCAGGATTCGGTCAGTGTGCCCCACTGCCTTGCTGGCAGGACACGTTTCTGGCAGAGGTGCTGCCTGCCATCACGTTGCACGGAGGCACACAAAGGCAGGAGGTAACATGTCCCTGCAGGCTGGGTGGGTGTAGAACTCCTAACTAGACCCTTCTTTAAAGGTATATTTGGCCCCATTTAGAAACATCTGTTCTATAATTTACTCTGTTTTTCCAAACCTCTCCAACAGACTATCTCCTTTTCAGGAACAAGCCACTCCAGCATTGCTCAAGGGAGATTCCCTGGGTCACCCCCAAGGTGCACAGAGCTCAGCAGCAGCACAGCTAGGATAAAATCCAGACCTCTTCCCAAGAGCCATGCTCAGCTCTGACTTTCCCTGGGCAATACTGCTGAGCTGCAGGGACACCACGCTTGCTGCTGGAGGGATCATAACCCTTCCACGTGCTTTTATTTCTCTGGCTGCCTGGAGAGCCCCAAACTCCAGCTTCATGCTCTGTCCACATGCCCCCAACAAGAGCATTTTGTGAGGCCCTCACTACCTTGGGGTCTTACAGCACCTTTCTGTTCTTTCATTTATCAGCAACCCAGCAAGATCATTTTCTGCACTCAGAGTCATTTGGGTGCTTTGCCTGCAGCTCTCATGGGTTGCATGTCATTCTTGCCCTGTCCTTATGCTCAGTCATCCATGCTGAATTATATTCCACTCCTCCCCCTGGGAATAACTGAGGCTTTGACCCAGTGGGACTGTTTGTGTGCTTAAATGCTTTGATGGGCCAGACACTGAGCTTCTTGCTCCCAAATTTATGGTGGTTGGGGATTTCAGGCTGTAGTTTCAGAGATGGTTTGTGCACTGGCAAACATAGTCTAACTGAAGTCAGTAAAGGACACTGACTTGTACATTTTCAAGTATTTTATCTATAGTCTTTAAACCCTTCTGTTCTCTTTCATTTTCAAACATCTATCTTTGCAAGTTTTTGATCTCTCATAGAGAATATACAGCAATATATTTCACTTCATTTCAGAACCCTCTGGGAGAAGGTGACATTCCTTTTTTACTAATATAAATCAAACTGGTAATTTCATTTTTAAGACTGTTCTGAACAAGTAGGCAAAATCCACAGACCAGCCCCATTTTCCACAGGTTTTCCTGAATCCACCTTTGGGGCGCAACCTGGACAAAATTCTGAACATGGTCAATGTAAACATTATAAACACCTCACTTGTGCTGTTCATTTTAACTTTTAGAAATATAAAATGGGACAGCAGAAGTATTTTTATGTGTTGTTACAGTGTCCAAAGTTGGTTCTTACTGTTTTTATTTGAAGGAACTAGACACAATCCTGGCTGCCTTAACCACTGCCTTTGAGAGAGCTACAGCTGAGAAAATCTGCTGCCGGGAAGAAGTGAATAGAACTAACAAGGCTATTGAGCTGGCCAACAGATTAGTGAAAGGTCTGAGGTGAGGTCCTACAGGGCAGGCTAATGAAGCAGCCTACAGAAAGCATTTCTTTGTTATACACTACTGATCTGGCAATAACAGAGGCACTTAGCAAAGAACCTGATGAGCTGAAAAAATTATGTCATTATCATTCATTTTTTTCATAATAGAAACATGTTTTTGACCTTTGCATTTTCTTACATTTTGCCTCATTGCAGTATATATTAACTGTAAGATTACCTGGTAACTAAGCTACCTGTGAACACGAAGAGAAATAGTCAATTGTACATACTGACAATGAAAGCAATTTATTAAAAGGTGATGACTATATTTTTAACAATTAAACAACACTAATGATACTGCCCTGGGTTGGGATACACAGAATATAATATAATTTGCATGACTTAGTTAATCAGTATGAAAATTCTTTAATTATCTCTCTGAAATTTGCAGTGAGTATTTCAGGAGAGAATAAATAATGACAAAGCTATGAATTATCAAAAATCGATATTGTCTGTTGATCCAGGTTGGCTTGAGGGATTCCATACTCATAGATGGATTTTTCATTTATCATGCATCTACTGGTTTTTATACACACACAGACACACACACACAGACACACACACATCTATACACACATGCTTTTACCAGATACTTTATTTTAACAGTCTTTTAGGAAGTCTCTTGTGGGAACTCAGTCATTATAGGCTTTGTGCTCTTCTTCCCAGCTCTTCTTTTGAGCTGAGTGTGATAACCAAACATGTAGTAACCAGCAAAAATAGAAGATCCATTTGTTATTAAGCGAAATTATATGGCTAAGTGGAACTTAAAATATAAAACAGTGCTTAGAGTTATTTCCTGAATCAATAGAAAGGATTTATTGACTAGCAGGGAGGGAGGGCAGTGCAGAAGGCCCATTGTTTCTGTATAAAGAAGCAAGATGAATGCATTTAAAATGTTAACATCCTGGCTGAAAGTGTAATATATTTTAGTGATTAATAATGGCAGTAAAATTAAACCATGTACCTAATACAGAATAATAAAAATAAGTAACATAGCAGACCTCTTCAAAGTGTGACAATAAATGATCATTCTAAGGCATCTGATAATAATATTTTCTTTCACCTAGGATATCATATTGTTTGGTTCTACCATGTCCCTCCTGCTGGGGCTGACAAGTGCTAGAATAGCATACATATAGAGATGAAAGGCAAAGTGTGTGTATATAATAATCTAAAGAAGGAAACGGAGATGAAAGAAAAGAAGGAAAGTTGAGTCATGTGCTAGATGAAGACAGTAAAATGAATTTTAATGGGAAGCCCTTCAGCTGATACCTCCCAAAGCACCAGCTCCATGAAGAAGGTGGCCAGATTGACAGATTGGTGATGGGAAATTGAATTAGTTCTGTTGTTGGCTGTACCACACTTGGTCAAAGGCAGTAATAACCATATGACAGTTATTTGGTGACTTATGGGAAAAAACTTCCGTGTTTTAATCCAGTCCATAGTAAACAATAGGTCACTACTTACTATTAGCAAACAGTGTAATACTAATGCTGCTGTACGGTCAGTTCTGGCTGTTTCTTTGCCTTACTTTTTGATGAGCAGACACTCTCTTATTCCCCTAGTTGTATGGTTCAGTTATTGCTGTGAGAAGTGTTCAAGAAATAGGAAAATGCAATTGTTCACAACATTCCTTATATTAAGAAACTATGCAAAAAAATCTTTATTAACCATACTTTATAAATACAACTTTACCATGACAATAATAACAAATAACCAAATGTGGGTGTTTTCTTCTAATTCTTAGTAGAAGTGCTGACCAAACAGCAGGAGAGCTGATAGCATCTAGCCTGGATCCAAGGGAAAAGCCTGCACCAAGTGCCATGTCAAATCTCTTATTGACTATATGGCATAAAAGATCCTGCCCCAAAGTAGAAACTGTTTTTTTTTCCTGCCTTCTCTCAGCCCTGGCATGCAAGGTCTAGTTTGGGTGATTGCATGAGTAGTTGTTACTCTGCACCAAGGAATTCTTTGCTTCTGACAGGTGCCAATTATGCTGTGGACATCTGCCCTGGAGGCATTGAATCAAGCTGACAACTCATTTTGTATCAATCACACAACAACCATTTTCAATAATCTCCCATCCAGCTGAGACTGAATTTGCACAAGTGATCTATGTATTAGTAACATTACCAATCCACAGAGACATTCAGAACTGTGATTATGTTCTGTTTTCCCACAGAAACTCCTGCATCTGTACAAGAAAGCACCAACTTTTTCCACTATGCAGGAGGATGCTGACAACTATTTTTTGGCGTCTTATTGCCAAACTCAACTTGCAAGTCAACTCATGTCAGACTAGAAGGGGATTTTCTGTGTCCATCTTGCCACAAGCAGATCCTTTCTGCTGATCCTCTAATTGACGTGAATCCATAAGGTAATACTGAAGTACTCATTACTGTTTAGCCACTATAGTGGGCAGCTTTTTGATAAACAGTAAATGAATATTTCTTTAATCCTTTTTTCTAGGTGGAGAGGGAGAGCTGGGCTTACCAACAGAGCAGTATTAGGAACAAGAGAAATGTGATGCAGAAATGTGTTCCAGATCACAATCTTTCATTCCTGTGACAGTTCATTTTCAAAGTGGTACTGGTGTGAGCCAAAATCTTCACCTGCTTTGCTTGAAAAGCAGTAAGGTAAGTGAGGGCTTGCATATGATACCTTCTTCACAGCTCTGTATTTTTTAAAATACATGGTTAATCAGAAAAAAAAAATCTAGCAGCTATTCCATTCCCTTTTTGACCTGTTAAACCACCACATTGCTTATATGAACTTCCTTCAAATACTTTATTTAATAGAACAGTATATTTGGAGAAAATGAATTGGTAGAATGTTCTTCTGGAAATGTGCCCCTTGCTAGTGTTTGAAGTACATTTGCTAGCTGACTGGAGCTAGAGGTGACAACTAACCCACAGACATTGGGATATATGGTTAGCAAGCCAGAACAGTAGGCAGGCTCACCTTCTTCTTGTATTCTGTTGAGTTCTGTGCCCTGCTGTTTGCATAAGGAGACCGGCTTTTATTATTCTATTCTCTCCCCACTACTGTGCACCAGGGCAGCACAAAGCAAGATTTAATGCTTGGATATAGTATTTGCTTGCTAGAAATTGTTATAGTTAAGGCTGCACTGAGTCTTCCGTCTTAACCTGATGCTCTTATTTAAAAAAAAAAAAACACAAACCTTTCATCTGAACGTTTCATGCTTGTTACCAGCTGAAATATAGGGTTGGGGGTTTTTTTTGCCAAGTCTGAATAAAATTCATTCATTCATATTTGAATTATGCAAGGAAGGGACTGTAGAGAGGAAGGTCTCTTTTTGTACTTTCATAATTCACAAAAAAAAAAAAAAAAAAAAGCTGCATATTACCAGCTGAAACTTTCCAGGTGGCTAGTTTTGACTGAAGGATAGTCTTCATGCTAATTACAGAGAGAATGACTGAAAGCAAAAATTTAAATGACACATATTGTGATTAACTCATTTGTTTTGTAGGTGTGTCATACAAAAGTTCTATTGTGAGCCACTTAGTGCAAGTTTAAAGTAACAATTTCATTTAAGTTACAATGAACTACTATAATGACATAATGTTTTGTAATGTAATTTCACTAAGGATCTCCCTACAGAAGCTGCATAATCTTTTACTTATGCAAATATGAAAGCTTGCGGTGAAATATGTGCAGAATCTTATGAATCATTAACTTTGGCCAGAAAGCTAGTCTGGGGAAGGGTGAGAAATGGGTGTAGTGGTAGTTACTCTCTCCATGTCCTGGGTCTCTGAATGACAGCCTGCTGTTGAAAAGAACTCAGAACTTTTGCAGTTTGTTCCAACTTACTACACTATCAGGACACCAAACCACTAAAGCTTTGGTCTTTATTTCCCTTGCAATATTCCCAAATACCAGTGGATATAACAGGCTGCACACAATCTGCTCATCACTGTGTGACCCTCCACAGTACCAAAGTCTTGCTTCAGCAGAGGGTACCTGGGCAGCAGAAGCTAGGAGTGTTATAACAGTCTCAACCCATGGAAAAAAACCTGCTGTGACATAACCTTCTGTGTTGTCATAAAACACCTGGAAATAAAATACATGCATGCAAATAAAGCAATGTAACTGCAATTTTAAACATCTGAAAGCATAACTGGCAAAGATTCCCATAGTAATTGATGACCTTGCTCCACATGGAGCAAAGAGGAGTTCAGATTCCTTAGCATTAAGTTCCCAGTAACCTCCTGGGGGCAAAATAAGTGCAGGAATGGATGAAGTAGAGGAATCTTCATCTGTTTTTCCCTGACTTTTCAGTGAAATGAGGAACAATATGTTTTCCCCTCTGTTGCTGCTTATTCTTACCAAAAAAAATAGTGAGAGAATGCTCAGATGTACCCACTTCTGCAATTAGGAATTTAAAACTTAACCTTTATTATTCCAGGTCCTCATTCCAGGAACAAAAAGTCTGGTTCCAGTCAGTCACTGTGCAAACAGAATACAACAATTGCTAAATAGAAAAGTGATGGCAGTGCCTAGCAATACCATTGTCAAATAAAAAAAACCCCGGGTCTTATGTATATAACCATCATGGGCATATAATGATCAACCCTCAGAGCCAGGAATCAAATGGGTAAAATTTAAACCTGGCTCAGATTTAAGTTTTCTGTTTGAGTCAAAAAGAACTAGTTGGCAGATAAAAACACTAGTAAGAGTAAAACCAGCTGCTGAGCTATTGAGGAAACACAGCAACTGTTTTTTTTCTTGATGTTCCACAAGGTGTTTTCTTAATGCCCCAGGAGCCACAACAACTCTGCTCAAGCATTTCCCTACTTTAAGCTCATTGAAGTATGAATGGAGTAGAGTCTTGTCTTTTGCCAGCCCTATACAGGTATGACTTTTATAGGCATATGTTAGACAGCAGTTGTGTCTTGATGGAGGCCTTGCTTCAGTAGACAACTTTGAATAAATTATCTATCTTCTACTTGACCCAGTACCTGCAAGTTATTTATGTTCAAAGTATTTTTTCAATAGTCTGTTAGCAGCTGTATCTTTGATTATGTTCTTGAAATGTTCAGAGTATCTTTGTCTGAAAGCTGTTGTCCTACACCTGTATGATAGTTATTTTAAGTCCTAAGGATTTCAGTGCCCTGGCCACATTGACTCTATCTGGATTTACTTGTCTATTTGACCCTTTTTATCGTATTTACACCCTTGCATGCACTACAGTTCAATGACTGCAGTTTGATCACTCCTATCTAGCTGAACAGTTCTCCCCAACACATCACCATCCTCATGCGTAATCACCCAGGAGACATAATCAGTCACTTAGAATAAAAATAATTCTACCAATTGCTCCTTGCCTCCATTCTGCCCTTTTTCTTTGATTTATTACACTATATTCCTTATGGAAATATTTTGACATCCATCCCCTCTATTCAAGTCTTGTACCCACCCTTTGAGGGAGTGCTTTGAACAAAGGAAGGCCAGAATGAGTGGGTATCTCATATACTCACTCACCCTTTTATTCCAATGTCATTTCCCCCACCTCCTCATTATATTCCTGAGCCCTTCCCCTCCTTCTAGTTTAACTGTACCTACTGCCCCTCCTACAGCTACCAGGAGTCCTCCCTTCCCTCCCCTGCCCCTCTAGCAAATGACAGAAAATATTTCCTCACAGCTTCTACTACTCAGGATTGTGTCCGAGTATACAGGGTTCCTAAACCCCAGCCTCTCACATTACCTGCCTCATCTAAGCTCTCTAAATCGCTTCACCCCCGAGGTTGCCACAGGACAGCACTTAACCTGCAGTGCAGGCTGAAGAGAAAGTGCTGTAAATGCACTGAATTCTTTCAGCTTCGATCTTTGCTGCTCAGTTAGATTTTAAGAAAGTATTTAGTGAGCCAGAGCACTGCAATTATTACTCTTTAACATTAGTCAAAATTACTGGGAAATTCCTTAATTAAAAAGTTCAAGCTGAGAAGAAAAACAGTTTCAAATTCAGCTATCACAGTGCTCCACACAGTACTGCACGTTCCAGCCCTTATTGCTACCTTCATTTTCTCATGCTACCTTAAGTGCTGTCTCTTGGCCTTGTTTGTCATGATGAGTGTGCCCCCTGACTGCCACCACTATACTGCACTGACAAGAAAAAAGTTCTTTATGCTGCTATTCATCTGGTGGTATGAACCAGTCCAGGGTGGAAGAGCATCTTTAATTTCTTGATCTCCCAAGAGCATTTGATTTGAGGAAGTTTTCCATAATGTGCTGAGGCTCAGTAAGCCACTGCTGTTCAGTAACTGGTGGTGGCAGTTTCAAGTATGAATGCATGATGAGGTTTCTCTCTTTCTGTAGCAATAAATTGGATTCCGGGACAATGAATTTTGTGTGTTTTTTCCCCAGTGCGCATAAGAGCATAAACGTGACCATCCTCACACTGGCACCCAGGCTGCTGTACTCAAGAGATGTAGGTTTCACCAGATTTTTCATTGATTCTCCACAGAAAGCTTCCAAACTTGCTCTCTGTATGGGACTTTTAGACCTAAACAACACAGGATACTCATTGTAACTCAGGATATGTGAGGTCAGTTTGGAAACGCCCAGGCCAAGGACATTTTATAACTCTCTGTGTTACTCTCACATCTGTCGCAGTCCCCTGGACCATCGCTTGCCCACGCTGGAGATCTTACAGCACAGAAAACCTTTTACTGGCCTCAGCAGGCTGAGCCTGATACACAAATACACACACTCTTCACTGTGCTCAGAGGAACACATGATGTAAACTCATTTATTTTCTATAAATCTAGAAATAAACTTTGCTAAAACCCAGGAGATGGCTCCTTAATCACAAAGCAGCTAGGAACAGAATTATATTAAAATGTTCCTGGATACCATTTTTTTAGCCTATAAATAACGCTTCTGTGCAAATCTGCTTTCCATTTTGAATCTGTTAAAGCTGCTTATGGACAGCAGCTACACACAGCTGAAGTGTGGATTCAAAGACCTCCTCCAAGACAGAGATCTATTACTTGTGCAGAACAGTTTCAGGCTTCAGAGGACACCAGAACACTGGCTTGCGTTCAGCACTGGCATTCATAAATTACAACATTACGACTGATTTCATCAAAACCCCACACCTGGAACTCTCTAATTCTGAGGTGTTTGAAGCAATGCAAAATGACGTCCTTCTCCTGGTCCTAAGACCTTCTGGATCAAAGGCTCTTCAGGGGAGGTGAAGTGAAGGGCACCAAGTCCACTGCTGGCAGGGCATTGCCTTCAGAGCCAAGCTGCCTGGCACAGATGCTGCTGAAGGCTAGCAAGTTGCTGCATATAGTTAAGTCCAATGGTACAGTAAAAGTAGGTTTCACTTTCAAGGTACCATTTCATACCATCATTGACAAAAAATAATATCTCACCATGGAACATAAGCATCCAGTAAAGCTTTGACTATCAGTAAGATTCAAGGTACTTGTTACTTCTGGTTGGCTTTTAGGTGTCTACAGCAGCACACAGCTTCCTTGCCCAAATGCCCAAATATGTGTGTTAATAACTGCAAATCAAACAGAAACTTCATCAGGGCATAGTGAGGCCTTTAAACACCTCCACATGCAGATGGCACAGCCCATCCATGCTGGCATGATGCATTGCAGGTAGGATCTGAATTTTGAATGTTTTGAGCTGTGATACCTTGGGTGCCATCCTGGTATTTCTGTTCAGCAGCTAGCTCTGCCAACTGGGGATTAGCCCCCCAAAACATTTCACCTGATGGAGTCTGACATGGCCTGTGTGTGGCTCCTCCCAGGCGCATGTGTAGGAAACTACCACATTTATGGATGTTCCCTGTGTGCATATGAGGATTGATGAATAGGTAAGAGTGAGATAGCTTTTCTATGTTAAAACTTTCCTATGATGTACAGAATACAGTTCACAATTTTATTTATCCTCTTTTAGTAACTGAAATTTTATTACTCAAATCTATGCTTACAATTAAGTTTTTTAAAAATAGAATAT
>JAOEGS010003219.1:10505-56810 GCA_025447755.1 Corythornis vintsioides
TGTATATTTATTAATACTATTATAACTGTATATAACTATATAGCTAATTATAACTATAATTAATAATTAATTCTAAATTGTAGTGACTATATTACTATTTTTAGTGCTACTACTAAGCAACCTATGGAATGAGTTTTTGGAGGTAGGAGGGTGCCTAATATGAAGTGGCAGAGGAAAACAGTTTGCAGGAAAACATCTCATGTAAAAAACTCACCCATTTGAATTGCTTCCAGGTTCAGCTCCTGCAGCAGGTTTTGCAGCATCCCTTCCGGAGACAGCAGGCTGCAGAGCAAGCAGGATACTCCCTGCCCCCTCCTGCTTGGGCCAAGGAGCTGAGAGTCAGCTGTTCATCCTGAGAGGAATGTGAGCAGCCAAGAGAAATGAGCAATAGATGCTCAGGCCTCCAAATGGGATTAATGGATCAAGCCACAGGAGCTTCCCTCCCTTAGACTTTGTGGACTGGAATCTGCTTCTTTGCTAGGCAAGAAAAAGTCTGACCAACTTTGTAAGGCTAATGATTAAAGAAATGGACCACTATGTATGGTTGCATCAGCACATGACATTGGCATTTCTAACTCTGCCCCTCCAAACCAGCTGTGCATTGAGTCCCAATATGAAAGTTCTGCCAGTGTCCCACTCAGAACTGAGAGTTCCTGGCTGGGCAGGTGGGTCTAAGCAAAACAGCATGTTGTGATACAACGTGTGAATGTCAGCATTACCACCTGCAGTGGAGGTGAGTTACACTGCAACCAACAAATGATTTGAAGACAAATGATTTTGTGCCTGCAGGGTAAATACAGCAGCACTGCAACCCTGGCTTCCAATTAGGAAAGAGCTCTTCCTTGATGTTGAATCAAACATATGTTGCTTTTGAGTGGGTGCCAAACACAGCTACCTGTACATCTTTACCTCTTGGAATAATTGCATAAATATAAAGCATTTTCATAGTGCCTTTTTTTTTTTTTCCTTCAGTGTTTTATAAATGTTAAATCCTATGAGTAGCAGTAGCAAGTGGATCTCTGCTTCACCCATCGTTGCAGTTAAAGAAAGCCTCCAGTATCAGGGTATAAACCCAGAAGATCCCAAATGGGAGCTCTTTTCCAAGCAGTGCTGTGTGCTGCTTGCCCAGTGTGCTCGTTGTGAGGCTTTCCTCAGGTTCTTGGAAAAACATTTGGAAGAATGAAGCAAGCCCTGAAAACTGGATTCACAAATCCTATGGCTGCAGTGAGCAGGTCAGCTACTTCTATTTTCCAGGAGTTCATTCATGGACTCAGGCACGTGCTCTCTCCTTATTTATGTGAAAGCAAATCTCCATTCTTTTCCCTCTAGTTTTGCCATACAGTTTACAATGCTTGTTTTTAGTAAATATTTTGATTTTGTAACAGTTAATGGCAAACAAACTGCCTAAAATATTTATTTTGCAAGACTGAAAATTCATAGGTCTTAACAACACTGAATCTCTTCTGGTTTGCATGTCTCCCTCAGCCAGAACATGCATTTTTCCCAGTTACTGCCAAGGATGACCCATAAATATGAGTTTTGTTCTCTAGTTTTGCCACATGATCTATTTAAGTTTCTACTTTTCCACTCTCAAGGCTGACAAAGAGTGTGTGAAAACCACACAAAGAATAGTTATCTCAAGATTACTTTTTAACCATCTTTTGTGAGAGAAATAAGCCCACATCATGCTCAGCATTTTGTACCACCTTCCTTTCCACTTCTAGGGTTTAATCGTTCTGGGTTTTTTTTAATGACAGTATGAATGCTTACATTGTGTTTTATTATATACTCCCTAAAATCCTATCCTTACTTCCACCTGTGGTTCTGGAGCTGTCTTTTCCTTCACATTACATAAACACAGTAGTAATGCAAAAGCAGATGGGGAATAAAAATACTGTGGCTGGTAGTCAAAGAGGTGTTTGTTTGTACCCCCATCTTCTCTCTGTATCAGAGGACAGGCAGGAGGGGCAGCAGGGTTGATCCCCCCACAGTGGGGACTTTCCCACTTGACTCTAACCTTTATAATCCTAAGGACTGATGGAAAAGTGGTTGCTTGAAGCAGGTCCTTCTTCCCTGTCAGTGATGTAAGAGCCCAAAGAAGACAACAGCTGCTGAGGCTGCTTCCATCTGAGGTATGGAGAAAGGTAAAAAAACCCCATGGTGTAATTTCAGATCTTTTCAGACTAAAACACTGTAATCTCTAGTAATGTGCATACTACCGTGCACTACAGGAACAAGGCCATTTCATCTGGCAATAGGTTAGCTAGAGGTGGATTAATTTCTATTTTTTACAAATGCTTTGATTTACAGTCTTGGGAAGAAAGATCTTTTTGTGTTTTGCAGCATCTTTTATTTGTACCAAATAAAGCCAGATAATTGTGTACCATTAAGATAGTAGCTCTGCTCTTTGAATGGAGAGGCTGGGTACTTTACATTTCAGAAATTCAATGCAACCATGTACATACACAGAATAGTTGATAGAGGTTCAATCATCACAGCATTTTAATTGATTTCTGGAGTTTTCTGCAGGCTTTGATTCTTTTTGTTTCAAAGAAAGCTCAACTTTTCCTTTTGTGTAAGATTAAGTGTATGAGTTATGATTGCAGATGTAAAATGTGTAAAATTGAGTTTATTGTGCTGTAACAAAAGAGAAAGGAGGAAATAGGGAGGGAGGCTGAGTGTTCTGGTGAGAAGAGTGAATGCTAGGAAAGCTATGTAGAAGTCCTAGTGGTTTGTGAATTCAGAGTGTTCACTTATTCTTCCAATGCCTCCTTATGCCACTGACAAACCAAAGGCTGTCCCATGTTTATACCCAAGTAACTCTTGGGAGGACCATGATTATTGCAGGGAAGAACATCCTTCCCTTCAGCTTGGCTCAAATGCAAACACATACAGTTGCAAAATGTCACAGCAACCTCTCATCTGGTACCTTCCTGGCTGAAGCATCCCTGTTCTCGAAGACCTTCTTTACACCATGTGCCTCTTGTGTCCACCACCCCCCTCTGTGCCAGCTCCTTTCAAGATCCTGTCATTCCTGCCACTCTGCCCAGGTACTGCCCTTTCCTCCTACTACAGAGAGATCACATTTTGCCTTGCACAGATCCAACTTGTCAGTGGTCTGGCTCCCTGGTACTGATGGTTTGTGCTCTATCACAGCAAAGCCCTGGTCTTTACTGGCTTCTGGTGGAATGTGCTCAAGCGGCCACCGAAATCTGCAAGCATCATAGGGCCCATAGGAACAAAAGGGAGACAGGCCAGCCAGCACTGCTCTCTGTGGATGAAAGAGTGGCTCTTTGTGCTGTGAACCTGTGGAAAATATGGTTGATAAAGGTCTGCAGTGGCCAGCAATTGCCTCTGTTAGTGCTGCCCTGTCAGACTGCCAACAATGTTTTCACTGATGTCAGCCAGCACAAAGTCTGCAAGGCCTCTGGGGGTGAGGGCCAGGCCTTGGTAGCTGGATGCACCTGCATGACCCTGGGGAGACAAAGAGAGTCCCCTGCCTCTTCCAGCCAGATCAAATAAGCCACCTAACCCAGAGACCCCACTGGGGAATGGGGTGAACACAGGAGCTTGTGGTGTGACACCCTGCTGGGTGGTGGGAAGGGGATGGGCCTCATTTGAACTGTAGCACCAACAGGCTTTTAATGCTGCTCGTCTGTGTTCAAACAGTGGCCCCTGCAGGCCCTGCCCTCACTCTTTGCATCTCATGTGTGTCAAATGACAAGGTCATTAAATGCTTTTACAGCTTTTTTTTCAAAGCCAGGGAGGAATATCAGCCACAAACACCTTTGCTCGCATACAGATGTATTTATTGGTCTGCCTCAAACCAGCTGCTTCTGCCCCCAGAGATGACACAGCTCTGGGCTTTGCCTCTGTGCTTAAAGCAAAATCTTTTCAGTGGCAGGAAGAAGTGTGTGGGGTTCATAGGGTCAATGTCATAACACTGGGATTTTTTTAGAAGGTAGCAATTTCAAAAGGAAAGGCCCTTTATGAAAATGTGGTTACAGCCTTCACATTGCTGCTAGGCTGTTATGAGTATGTGGGTACTGACAAACCAACCTTAAGCCAAAGATAAGGCCAGAGCTGACCCAAAACACCATGCCACTGCCACCAGTTTGTCATTCCCTCACCTCCCACCACTGCTTCTGGACCTAGGATTCCATTTGATAAACAGCAGCACTCTTACTCCCTGCTCTGTCAGCTTTTACTTATTTAGACTGCACTTTGCTTTGTATGCTTTTTGTATTGCAAAATACAGAAATACATTATTTATGATATCTTAGAAGATCACTTGCATGAGAAGAGGCGAAGACTGGAAGAATTAAAAATGAGGTTGGAAAGTATAGGCAAAACCTCTTTACAGTATCTGAAGTGGTACCAATTGCCAGCAAAATGCCTGTTCATTAACTGTGACACTTCGTGCAGATATAAAATAGAAGCTATTTTTATTTGAGAACTAATAATAAATGCTGCCTAACTGAGCAACAGAGAATTAAAATGGGAGAGCAAATTAAAAAACTATAGGAGGAGACATTCATATCAGGTACAAGATGAAGACAGAGTCTTTCAGAAGACAGTTTCTAGGTACAGTTTGAAAATAAATGTTACCGAACAGGGAAAAAAAAACCCCTTCTTACCAATGAAAGTTTACAAAACTCTGAAATAACTACTTTTCTTTGTCTAAGATTAATTTACCAAATAAGATTTAAAGGCAGCAACTGTGGGTGCTGACAAGTATGACTGGAGTTGCATATGGAAGCAGTAATGTATAACATTTGGGGTGACACTGTTTGGAAATAGCCCTGGCCCTGCCTTGCATCTCAGAATAATCTACCTAAGGTTTTACTTTTTGACAAATACTACTTTTGAAAAACAAAAATGGGGTCTTTCTATTGAAAAAGCACCCCACAACTGGGGTTTTCCTGATAAAGAACCTTTAAAGGGAATTCTATGAAAAGGGATCTTCCCACTTCTCAAAATTCACATGAGAACATTGTGTTTTTTCCTTCATCTTCAATTCCTCTAGAGAAGCAGCCACAGAAGATGCATTTCACTTGTTGGCTGGATCTGGGGGTGCTGCTCCACCATCCCTGGCTGTCCCAGTGGAGAGAAGCAACTGTCCCAGTCAGTTCTTACCTTGGCCTGATACTGGAATGGTAGTTAATGGCGGAGGGGTGGGGCAGGGGTGGAAGAAGCAGGTTACAGGGACTGATGGGGGGACAAAGTGCACCCCACCTTACTTCTTGAGAATCCCAGAAAGAACTCTGAAGGAGAATTCCTCCTGGAGGAGCCTAATCCAGCATATCCTTTCATGATGCCTCACAAAAACAGCTATGGATTGAAGTCCATCTGTGTTCAGAGTTCAGGAGCTGCTGCCCCTTTTCTTCTCAAGAGCTTTCATGAGGTCAGACATGAAATCTGCTTGCCTACCCCCACTCCCAGTTGCAGGTGGTCCAGCTGACCGTGGCTCTCCAGCTTCTCCTGTGCTTTCTAGCCTCTTTGAAGGAAGTGGCACTGGTTTCTTTGTCAGAGGTGCTGGCTTATTGCTGAGAGGTGGAGGTGGAGGTGGAGGAGGTAATGGCAGATCTCCATTACTGCTGCTGGAGGCTGGTGGTGGTGGAGGCACAAAATCAGGAGGAGGTTCACAGAAATCAGATGGTGGTGGTGGTGGAAAATCAATCTTCAGGAGGGGTGGTGGTGCTGGGAAGCTGTCTGGGTCTGTTAGGTAAATGCCACTGTCTCGTTTGACTTTGGAGGGTAGAAGTGGTGAAACAGAAACAGCAGATGACCTCCTCTCAGGTGGAGGGGGAGGCTGCAGTGATGTCCTCTTACTCTGGTATTTCTGGGGCCTCATCACCGACTCTGCCAGGCCAGGCCCACTGATGTTATTTGACTTAGCCTTTAATAAGCAGAAGGAATGAAAGGACACGACACAGTCAGTGCAAACAAAAGGTACTGCCACTGCCTAAAAACAGTGAAGAGATGTGAAAATGTATGAGAAGAGTGACATAGACAGAGAGTGAAATGAGTAGAGTACATTTTGTGTGGAGTGAAATAGTATTTTGTTTTCTTTCTGGAGCTGCCCACAGACCTGTGACAGTGGAAGGCTCCATGTTGACAGTAGTCAGAGTGCTTCTTTGAGAGCTGTCCTCAGAAAATGGGTGCTTTTAAAATTTCAAAGAATTGCAGATGGTAAGACATATAAAGATACTTTCTTCCTTTCCATTCTGCTGTTCATTCCCTAAGAACATGAAGACTTTCAACTGTTTAGATCCAGCCACCTTAGTGCTCTAACCACAGCACAGTGCACCCCCATAGACTTCAGCTTGATCCTTTGGTCTCATGCTGTGAGATAAAGAAAGCAACATTTGCTTCTGCTAGAGAAAAGAGCTCTGCAACCCTGCAGGCAGCAGCAGTAGCAGTAGCTAAGAACACCATGCAATGCCTCCTCTTCCTCACTCTCCTTGCCCACAAAGATGGAAGTAAATGACACACAGGAGTAAGGAACCACTGGCTGAGTTCTGAGAACACAATCTTTTCCAGAGGAAGTAAATTTCAGAACAGAGAAACAGATCTTTTTAAAGGAGGAACTCAAAGGCAGAAACAAGAAGTATAGAACATGTAATGCAGGTGGCAGAAAATTCCTAGCAATTCCATTTCACTTGTGCTGTGCACTTTATGCACGATGGAGGTGTTGAATAATGGACTGCAAATGAGTGCAGGCTTTGGGGTTTTTTGTAGGATGCTTTTGAAGTCCTCATATTGTACCCTACTATTATTTTTATACCCAGAGGTGGTGCACATAGACAAAATTTGGAGCTTAACCAGGATAATGAAAACATATAATGTTTTCCACTTCATGTTTTCTTTCTCACACTCATTTTCAGCTGTGCACAGTGTTCCCTGCTGAAAAAACTACTGCACCCTTTGTGTTACTAAGGCATTTTCTGGCAGAGACAGAATGAAAGGGGCAGATGTTCACCTGCCATCAGTGTCTCCTTGCTCCTGTGCAATGGGCACACGTTTGTAGTGGGTAAAAGCATCAGGAGGGGGAAATCCTTCTCACAACTCCACACTGGCACTTTGAGGGGGCAAGACAGTGGGTGAATTAAGCTTGAAGAATTGGTTTGCAGATATCACTGCCAGTAACTACTGACCTGAACCTCTGAGGTATCCACTTTCTTCTGAGTCTCTGGAAATTCCACACTGGAACGACGAGCAGCCTGGGGGATCTGTCCATTTGCCTGAACAGCAGCTGTGACTAGGAGAGGAGACAGAGGGAAGACTGTTACATTTTCTGTGATATTAACCAGACCTGGGAATAGCAAACTAAGGACAAGGTTATAAAAACATCTTTAAAGCTTCAACCAAGGAATTGCTTATTACAGAGGGTATTTTTACATAATTCAGTACAATATTCATGAGGATAGCTCTGTTCTGCTTCAGGAGTGTTTGGTGAGTTTTCATACTCAGTTAATTACCTAAGGAAAATAAAAAAGATACCTGACATTAAAACTAACACTTGTCCACGTGTCTCCATGGTCATAGCTGACAATCCTACAGGAAGAGCTAGCAGCAGAATTAAGAAGACACATGATAGAAATGATCAGTGTTGGCAAATGAAGAGCTTTTTCTTCTGTAAACTGCTTACAGAAAGGGATCATTAAGGCTGACACAGGAATAGAGAAGGGAACCTGGTTTTGCAAGGGAAGCTAAACAGAAATCAAACTGGCATAACTGAACTCACTTTCTGGCACACATTGTTTAAATACCTGTCTTTCCTAACAGCACTCCAAAGTTTGTACTGCCTTGTAGTATCACCACATTCTCAAGTTTTTATTGCATTATTTTTATTTTCCATTAGGCTAAAGATAAAAAACGATGTCGTTTCACATCAGTAAGAGTCATGAGACCTAAAGGTTTGAAGTGCTACAGCGAGGCTGATCCATTTTCTTTAGTCAATGAGCTGACAGCTCTGAAACTTCTCTCCCATGTGGAATCACAGAAAATTTGTGAACCTTGCTGTATTCCCAGATTAGTGGCTGCTGTGCTAGCTGGCTATTCTAAAGCTCTGCAAAACATCCACCCACCATTACTGTGTTTGTAAGGGATATGCATAAATAACCCAGTACTGTCAAAGGGAGTAAGTGAATGTGAGACCAAAGGACAAATTCTTGGGTTTAACTATAAATAAAATCCCCAGTCCCTGTTCAGTCTAATGAGGATTACATAAACTCCAGTTTAGCCTAGGATTACTGGAAGCTGTACATGTCAAAGTAGTAGACAGTGTCTGGTGCCTAGATACATATATTTGTACACCTCAGTGACTGCCTTAGCCCTGTGATAATTCACAGTTCTGTGATCCAGTAAAGTTCCAGTCATGTACTTCTGGATGCTAGTGAACCCTCAGCTGACTACAGTATAGTCTAAGCACGATGGGTTTTTTCTGATTAGCAAAGAGGTTCCATGAATATGATCACAAATAGAATCAATTATTTTTATTGCCATGCCTGCACAGCACATGATTGAGAGAAGACAGACAAACTCTGCAGTGTATGGAATTTACAAGGGCTATTCAGGCTTCAAGGGATGACAGAAGATGGTCTGAAATCCTTGTGGTTTATGCCTGTGTCTGCACATCCTTCAGCATATTTAATCCAAAGTACCACTTTGATCATTCAAACTACAGTCTGTGTTTGTTGAAGGACTAACATGGAAGTCAATAAAGAGATAAAGCCAATCTGTAAGTGCTCAGCAGAGAGAGATAAATCCCTGGGGTCTGTGGCCATGCCCCCAAGTTATTGTCTCTCCTCACTTTGCCTGCTGTCCATAGCAGTCTGGGCTTCACACTGCCCTCAGTCATGCTGAGATTTGATTAAATCAGAGGGCAGAGAGAGATCCACTCTATATAGTGCAAATTATATTGTTCTACTTGGCAAATATGACATACAAGCAGGGGCATGGCTAAATGGGAATCTGTTTCTTCTTCTGTTAATGGATTTCATAAACTATGCAAAACTTGAAAGCAATAGTTGATATGTCAGCTCCTGCCACATACCTGCACATATGCTAGACACAAAGTCAGTCAGCTAAAGGGTTCATGCATCAAGACTTAGTTTTAATTTAAAATGTTACAGTATTATTTACAAATCAATTTTTCCAAAATGTTATGTTGAATTCATATTTAAGAATAATTAAAAGAAAAAGTAGCCCAAATAGAATGCAAAATACATAAAGCAAAATATATAATGCAAAATTTTGAGCCTTACAAAAAAAGATTGGCTCACCCTACAATAATCTCTTTCTGAAATGATCATTCTCAGAATATCCCATTCATCCCTTTTACTCTTTGGAAGAAAAGCTCTGATACAGCCAGTGTGGAGATGGGGAAAGAGAAAACTTCCAAGACAGGGACCATCAGTCCATAAAGTTTAGAGAAGAAATTATTTGTATTCAGATGCCAACAGGAAAATACCTTATTAGATTATGCAGATTTAAACTGGCTTTTGGTGGGCTGTCCTTGTTTTCTTCCAAGTTCTAACTTTAAGGTGAGAGCTGTGCTGCCAGCTGAGTTACAGAGCCACCCTGAGCTGTCTAGAACAAGATCCTGTCTTGCTGAAGCCATGAGACAGTTTTCTGAACAAAGACTACCTGCAACACTGATGATGACAGAAGAGAGCAACAAATGTGATTTCAACTGCTGTGACAACATTGGTACCTGCTGATAAGGATCCTGCAGGGGCAGCTGGTTCCACTGTCCCTTGATTTGCCCACCGAGAGGACAAACCAGCTTTCTTCACTGCACATTTGTAATTATCATACAGAGTCTTGCCATACTGCAAAACAATGGAAAGAATACAATGAGCATGGTGTCAAACTTGAAATAGGACAAGTATTCATTTTTCTCTTTTATTTTTTTAATACATATTTTGTCCTTTTTCATTTTGCAACTTCTCTCATCCCGTTTCCTCCTACAGAGTTTTGTTGACATGTAGTTTTCTACAAATGCTGTGCCTATTTGTGTATAGGGCCAGGTGGAAAACATCTCCATAACAGCACAATAAAACACAATAAAACATCTCTGTGACCAAACACAATTCTACTGATATAATTTCTCACATTTTATGTTCACTTCAGTATCTGCAAACATCTTGAAACTTGGCTTTAAAACCAACTGTTCTCAATAAATAGCTTTTCCAATGCTTTCCAAGTACTCTATTTTCAGCTGGGAGACTTGGAACACTGAATCCTTTGCTCTAGAACAAACAGCTCTGTTAGTGTAGACACAAAAGTAAATTCATGTTCACCCTACACCTTTGTTGGATGTCACCCTGCAGCAGAACAGGGAGAAAAGAATATATAATTAACATGTGGATCTGCATAGCCAGGTACAGCCAGTATACCAGGTCATGTATAAACCCAGTTACCTTAATATTTGATGCAAATCAAAATGGTCTGTGAATTCAGATCATTTTGAAAAGGTTGAGGCAGACAATTTGGGCAGAACTATCTGAAAAATAGCACAGCTGAACTGACCAGAGCTTGCAGATCTTTAACCACATAGTGTGCCAGTTAACTCGGGGGTGAGTTTTGTGAGGACGTGAGTTTTCTAGCTGGAGAATTTACCCTTATGTTAATGAGAAAAACACTGATTCAAACCAGGGCACAGGAACATTCAATAAATCCACGCTGGTCATGCCCTTCTGCTCTTTTTCTATGGTGAAATTAGCATGAATGAATATCCATTCTTGTCACAGTATATTCCAGCTGAAGTAATGACAGTCAGCAAACTCGGGAAGACGGGATTTTGCAGAGAACATATTTAACTAAATTTACTTTTAATCTCACCTTGGCAATTCTTATTCCTGTTACCCACTGATGCAGGGTTGCTCGATCATCACAGCAAAGGTACTTGATATATTGTGACTCCTTTTGAATCTGGGGGTGCTGAAAGACATTGATTCATCAAGTAAGAAATCCACAGAAACCAAGTCCCTACACAAAAGTGTGAATGCACTGGATAGTGACCTCAGGGAGAGCACTGCCTATAGGCACCATGTTAACTTGAAGATGACTGGGAAAGAAAAAAAGCAGCTTCAGAAACATAAGAAAATTTTTACAAGATGGTGATTATGAACTCTACATGGATTGCCACTGGCAGCATCTGCTTGAAATAACTGTAATGCAGTGTAATGGGAATTCAAGGGCTAGAGCATCTAACAGTGATGGAGTGTTCAACTTAAGTCTCCAAATGCCACAGTTCAAGGTCTAACAGTCGATGTGTAAATGCTGGCAGGGAGGCTGTTCCTCATTGTGGTTTGTCATCTGCAAGGCATCCAGACTGAGTGCTGAACATAATTAGTTTTCAAGGAGTATGTTAAATTTGTTTAAGCAAAAACTCTCAGCTGAAACAGATCTTCCCTTCTAACTGCCTTTCTTTAGGCCTAGCTCTAGCTTTCTTACTATCCGTTTTTATTCTGCTTTACTCTGGCTGTTGTTTGCCAACAGTTTGTAACATGCCACACGTTTGAGATAGAGATCACTCAAAACACCACACCATCATAAGGAACATTTTTCATTCGTTTCTACCAAGAACCTTGACCATTTTAACACTTTTTCTGCTCTTTTGGACACAGTTTAGGATCTCTTCCACTTACTGGTCAACACAGTAATGGTATGTGATGATGCACCACTGCAACTCAAAGATCACCAAAATGCCAGGCTGCCTACTTGCCTGAGACTGAACATCTTCTCTAGGACTGCAGGAATTACAGCAGAGAAGGCTGTAAGTCTGTAGCAGCTTGGACAGTATATCATACTGCCATCTCTTGATAGGCAAGGAAAAGGCATCATTATCCCTCTTTTATGTGTTCTATTTATAATCTTATAAATTATAAGTGCACTGCTGGTCAGATCTTGTAAATTTGTGAATGCACAACAGAGCAGCCAAATATCCTCCAGGGATTGAAACCACTCTCTTTTCAGCCTGGGCAGTTGAAAATTCACAGCATACCTCCACTTAGCAGCAAGGACCCTGGCTTTATACATACTGTTAAGCCCCCAGAGCAGAGCAGAGCAGAGCTGGACACAGGGAGCTCAGGAGGATGCCTCAGAGTGCAGAGCATTGTGAGCAGCCTGCCAGCCCAGGGTTGATGTTGGTGCCAGATATCTCCCTGCAGATGCCTGCTGGTAGCTGGGGCATCCCCAGTGAAGAGGCCAAACCTGGCCACAGCTGGATGATCCAGGGGTTCAAAAGCAGAGCCAAATATAGAAGTCTTGCTCCTCAGCCACATGTCCTTGCTCCCCCCTCAGTGCTGCACACACCAGGTTTCTTCTCTTGCTTGTGCTGACCCAACTGCTTGTGAGGCCACATTGTGATTTAAAAAAAAAAAGGAACTGGTCTGAGTTAAATATAACCCATTTCATCATGTTTGGTTTGGTTTATTTTTTTTTTAAACCCACCAGTACATGGCATGGCCTCACATACAGTGTGGGGCTAAGGGGCACTGTGGCTGGGGAGAGAGCAAGTAGCAAAGGATGGATGAGAGGATAGGACCACTCAAGCCAGTGTTCCTGCCAAATATCATCAAATTACAGACAAGAGTCAACACACCCAAGAGAGGTAACTGTGAGAAGAAAGAAACAAAGGGATGTTATGTTACCCTTGAGGGGGTTTCATAGTGACAGGTATGTCCCAAGGCAGTGCTGTGGGTACAGCTCTGTGTTGAACTCAGGTGTTTGAACTCAGCTGCTCACACAGGTCATACAGTTTGCCATTTTTCTGCAGACAGCCCCCCAGCATCTGCCTGTCCCTGTCTCCAGCAGCCTCAGCCAGCCTGAGTGCTACTCAGAGTGGGCTCTGCTACTGCAATAAGTGGCCAGGACACGCTACCTGAAAATCCTTATTTCCTTCCACCATTTCTCCATTAAGTGACCAAATCCAGTGGAAACCATGAGGGAATTCAGTCTGAATTCAGTATCTTTAGAAAGGAACTGTAAGCAGGCACTTCTCAGTGTGACAGAGAACACCCCAGAGATGTAACCATAGGGTTACGTTACCACCAACAGAGCCAAAAGAACCAGAAGGTGCAAATGCAGACACAGCAACCCTGGGTAAATTAAATTCTTCAAGTGCTTTACAACCAGGAAACAGCAATTCTGCTCTAGTGTGTAAAATCCTACCGAACCCAGCAGATGGCACCCAAAGCTTTCAAAAATGAAAAAAGTAAGGATTCCCCCAACCCCTTTCATGACAAAGTCCAATAGGTCTACAAATTTCCCCTGATTTTCAAACACCAAACCTACCAGTAGTTTTTCATTAAAAAACAAACAAACAAACAAAACCAACAAAAATACCCCAAACAAAAAACTTCTAAATTTAAGAGATAATTAATGCAAATATCTGGAAGAAAGTGCACACTGAATGACCAAGGCAGAGAAGGCCACAGCACAGAGTGTGCTGAGTAACAAGTGCTGCACCCAGACAACATTTACTGTTTTATCTTCTATGTCTTTCCTAATCATTCCTAACACGACTTGAATATCCTAGTTATCCCATTATACATCACATCAGCATCTTGCTCCTGAATAGTACAGCTCAGCTCCAAGTTAGTAAATTCACAGTTGAAGTTCTGATGGCTTTTGTCCCTATGTGTATACCCAGACCACATGTCATTTATGCTTTCACTGTCCATGACCTCAGCCTCTCAACAGCCTTCCACAATTCTTCAGTCTGCCCTTTCCTGAATGATCTGACTGATGTAGCATCATTAGCAAGCTTCCTCACCTCACTGCTTACCCTGTCTATGAATGTTTTGGGACTGTGGGGATGTCACCATCCTGAGAAGTTGAGAGGGAACTGCCAGTGAAAGAGGCTAGTGTCCCATGATGGACAACACAGGAGCTACTTACAGCCTATCCTCTTTTACTAGCTGTTGTCTCCACTGGGCAATCCATCTTAACTACTGACATTTACCAGTGGGGCCTATTACAAATTGCCCCAATCAGTTTCTTGATTAAATTACTTCAATCAGCAGCCATGATTAAATGCAAAGTCACAAGTACAGTCTGTCAATTAAGGACCCAAGTAGCCAGCTGCTGAACACCCAGCTCTCCCAGGGCAGGCTGTGCAGGGAGGCTCTATTCTCACTTTCTAACAGCTAAGAACTGTATTGTGCCTCACTTTCCAAAAAGCAGCAGTAGCTGCACTTGCTTTCTTCTGAGGTGTAACTGTACTAAGGACACATAACTTGGTACTAGACCCATAACCCGCTGAGGTTGACTGGAAATAACCTTTCCCAGGCTTTGGATCAGGTGTAAGGAGGATTCCATGCTGCCTGTGTGCAAGGCCAGACCACAGGACCAAACACCAGCAGAGTCAATCTCAGTGCTGAAGGTTTATCCCTGTAAAAGATTATTAGAAAATGGCTCAGATGGAGGCATTTGGCTTCCTGTGGCTTTTGTATGCACAAAGCATGATACTTTAGAAGGGATAAAGGTTTGGCCAAGAACTATCACATTGCACCCCAGCAGCTTGTTCACTCAGGAAGAAATGACTTTGACATAATGAAATAACTTTGGCAGTAGAAAGTGCAGAAGCCTTTGCTGTCAGCACTGACCTTTACAAGCTCAAGTCTCCACTGAAAACTTCTGGTTACATGCAGAATCTATTAGATAGTAGATAAAAATGCTGACTTGGGATCATAAATTCAGAGAAGAAACCAGACAGCTGAAAATCCCTGGAAATGATGACTTGGTGTGAAGATCCATGTGAATCAACTTCCTCAAGGGTCTCAGGACAGTTGGTTAGTACAGCACACAGACATAAGCATCTGTAATCTCCATGTGAGTCTGGTTTTGCCAAACTAGATTTATAGTCCCTGTAATAACCTCTCTGTAAGACTATCAGAGGTCACAACAATATCAATCATGACAGTTGTGAGAAACACTGTACTTTTAGGTAAAGTAACACTCACCATGGTATGCCACAGCTTACATGTCTCACACAAAGAGACAGATAAATTATGGTGCACACTGTGTCCTGGAAAGGTAATTAAAATAATCTGACCTCAAATAAAAGCATTTCCTCTGAAACATGCAGCATCAAAATGAAATATGAAAGGCAACTGGTTTAAAAACCATCCACCCCAGAAGTCATAGTTAGAATGGAAAGTGATAATAAGAAAGCAGAAAGGGACTCCAGAATTTTTCCTCATAGAAAAAAAATTGGCAAGTGATTCAAAATAATATGGTGTGTTAACAAAATTTGACTACAGTGAACTTTTTTTTCTCTCTTGATATCAGAGCTCTTCATATTGATTAATCAGTCTCATCATTTGGCTGGTTTTTGCAAGTGTTGGATGCCTGTCCATTTACTTATTAAGGCCTAAGCACCTCAAACATCAGGCTGCAAAAGAATGTGCCATGATCCACCTGGAAAAGCAATGAAAATGTTTGGAACAGAATCTAGTGCTCTCCTCTGACCCACTGTCCCCTCTACAAGTATTGACTGTCTAGAGATAAAGAAAGCAGAGGCACTTTAATATAAAGAGCTTATTTTCTGGAGAGGTTTAAAAAAATATTTGTGCACAGATTACATTTTCAGATATAAAGTAAACTCTTTGCCTAAGGAAAGAAGACAGAACACATTGAAAATCTGAAGAAATGGGTAATGAATGATGTGGTTTCTATGGTTTGTGCCAAAACAAATGACTACAGGCCACGTGTGCCTGACAGAGATTATCCCAATGAAACGTTCTTTTGCTTTGCCTTTTTCCAACACTGCAGATGAAAAGTAAACTGAAGTTATTCAGGCATCTCATTGGATTCCTTGCCCCAAAATATATGGATCATTGCTTAGTCTCTGAGGCAGAAACAACAGCCAGAAGCATAAAGAATGACTAACTTTGGATCAAAAGCTTTGGCTTTAGGCCAGTTTTTCACAAAATGGTCAATGTTTTTGGATACCTCATCTCCTACTGATGGACTTGTGCTATGCTGAGCTAGTTTCTCAGAAACACTGAGACTCTTCTGGCCCCCAAGAGCAAGTACAACTAATACTCAGCACCCTTCAAAAACCACACTGAAGTGGTTCAAATTTGCTGTCTACTATTAAAAATAGTGGTTAAATACTGATGCTCTGCACTCCCTGCATTAAGATGTCAAGGATTAACTGATTTTTTGAAGACATGTGTGAACTGTACAGACAGAACAGTAACCATCCTCTTATAAGGAAATTATTCTACATTAAGCTACAGTTCTCTAATGACAGAGAGAAAAAAAATATAGGTCATTAAAAAGATATGTATTAGCCATTGTAACCAAAGAGGATTGCTTTATGAACCAAAGAATCTTTCCCAAAGCTATTATATTCCACTTCTCACTGTCCATTCTCTGTCCTTTATTCTCCCTCTATGTTTATGTATTAATCTTGAAAAATTGTGTGCATGGGCTATGGCTTTCATCCAACATATACGGAAGTGTTCTGTAATAACATTTCTGCTTTTGCTTTTTCAGTTTATCTAGTAACGAATTTTACTCTGAAAAATCTGAAGCTTTTGTGCTAACACAATAATTTCCAAATCTTTCACACAAAGAAACAGAAAATCTCCTGTTTTCTATCCTCGTTTCCTGCACTAGCTATTTGTTCTATTTTTTTTCCTTCCATTTTCTATCTTAAACTAATTGACAATTGCTAATTGTCACCTTCTTAACTGCCATTGTGTTGAATGCATTACGTACGTGACTCAGTCTGTGACGGAGCACACTGGGTGTGAGGGAGAAGGGATCCAGGAACAGTGACTAAATACCAAATTACCTGCCAGAATGACACCGCTGTTGCAAACAGAAGCTATTCTTCTTCAAAATGTAATTTTAAAATTCATTGGGTCATTAGAAATTATTTTCTAAAAGCCTGTAGTTTCCAAACGACACCAGGAAAACTTACCTGTTTAGACTGCCCAGGAAAATGTACCCAGCTGTGGAAATAGAGGATGATTTGCCTTTGTCTCAGTTTATCCCCAGGAAACCAATTTTTTTTCATCCTAGATTAATTCAGCATTATGCACCATTACCTCCAGATTACTCAAGCACAACCAGCACCAATAAACTATAATTAAATCCACTCTTTGTCACAGGCACATCAGACTGACTAAACCAGCAAATTTGCATATAGATTACCTTACTATTTGTCTGCTTTGAAAGATTTTTCAACCTGGTGTGACAAAAGCAGCTCCTGGACCAGGATGCAGCAGGCACAGACACACACACACAGACACTCTCCACACACAACAGAAACATTATGTTCACAATTTCTGCTCCGTGTGACGGATGCTGTCGCTAGTATGATGAACAGATCCCTTCACGGTGGAATCTCTGGGGTTTGAGGGCTTTCAGCTTAGGAATATGAAATAAATCTCAAAAGGTCTCATCCACTTCCACTGTATTTCCCAGGTAATGTGGTAGGTGGTGAAAGGAAGACCTACAGGGAATCTATGCATTAAAAAAAAAAAAATCACCTTTGTAAACACAAAGGCGACTGTGAGGAGCCGAACCACTCCAGCTCAGCTCGCTCTGTGTGCTGTGTGCAATCACTTTTCCTGTGAAGGATTTTTGTTTCCTAGCTGCTTCTCTCCCAGGAGCAGCCAGCACTCTCCACAGGGCAGCAGGGAGAGCCTTGCTACCACCCACCCTGCCTCCTGCCTGAAACAGAGGGACAGACCTGACCTTGACAAATGTGGGTGTGAGTGAGGGTCTTTGTTCACACTTGGTCGCCCTGTCCCTTCCTCTTGTCTGCACATGGAAGTCTCTATTAAGAAAAAATCCACTGTATCTGATGTCAAAGTGAAGGGTGGGATCTTAAACATTTTCTAAGCATTACATTTAGTCTGAGTGGAAAATAGGAAGAATCTGCATGTTTTCAGGAGCAGATGCCCCAAAAGTTTTTATTTCATTCAGAGGTTCTATATTTAATATATTGAGAGTTCTTTGTGTTTTGGTTTTTTTTTTGTTGTTTTATAAATGTGGGAGTTGTTTGAGAGAGGAAGGCTCGTTCAGTAGTGCTAAAGAACAACTCAATTTAAGAAGGTTATAGCTCAGGACAGATCAAGTAGCTACTGGGAAATAAAACTGCTCTTCCATTTTTACAGTTGCCCCAAAGCCTAAGGATTCTCAAAAGCCAACTCCATCAGAGCCAGGCTGCACTCTTACCCTCAGGACCCAGCCATACTGGTTCTAGTTTGCTGCACAGGGACAGTTAAAGGTGACTCTGGTCTCTGACACCAACCAGCCAGCTGTGCTCTTTTCCGTTGGCCCCAGCTGGGCTTTCTGCTGCCTGAGAAGAGCTGATATGAGGAAGCAACTGCTTTGTTCAGTTACTGCAGTTATCTCCTGAATCATCCTGAAAGTAAACTCCTGAATAAGCTCAGCAAAGTGCTCTCTATTTCATTGATAGATGCTGTGATGTGCTTCTGATCTGTTGCTGGCACACCACCCTTTCCCCCATCATCTCCTCAGTATTTTGTTATGAAATAAGCAAAGAAAATCATCCCGTTTTTGTTCTGAGCCAGGGTATATACAATGGGGTGCTCATGTTTAATGGCAAGAAATGGTAGGCAAGGAACACTTGCAACCCATGATTCTCTACTTGAAAGAGGAACATCCTACAGGATGGATGTGCAGACATGAGCATTTATATTTGAGCCAGCTTAAAATAGCTAGTCTAGGTACAGCTCCCACATCACAGGCTGTAAAATCTACCTCAGCTTCTGGCTAAGCATCAGAGTAACCTGATCATGAAGTGAATTATCTTGCTTTTGCTACACTAACACCAGAACCCAAGCCACATCAGCTTAGTAGCCCAGGTATGACCACTGAAGTTGAATTTCAACAGCTAGATTGAAAAAGAAACAGGACAGAGGCAGCTGCTGGCTCCAGGTGTATGTCAGCCAGAACAGATGCTGGGACCAAAGGCTCACTGTCTGTCAGCCTCTCACTCGACTGTAGCCTAAGAGAAGAAACTGAAGATAAACCCCACATCCCATTTAGAGAGATCCAGGTAAAACAACAAAGAACTGTTGTGAAGACTTTGAGGCAAAAGCCCATAAGGTTTAGTGTTAGGCAAGCTGAGAAATCTCATCAATCTAGCTAAACCAAGTCACCAGGGTTGTGATTAACATTAGTTATAGGGTTCCTCCCCCCCCCGTAAGTTCTTGGTGATGCCATTTCTTCTTCTTATAAAAGTTCTGAGGGCTCTTCCCTTCACAAAGACACACCATAAAGATGATCAAGGTTAGGGAGAGGCAAAAACACATCTTCTCTCTGCTAATGTGACAGGACCTTTTAAAACAGGTATGAATGTTACTGGTTTTAGGATAGTTATTTGTTTACAAGGCTCATCATTCAAATGGGGACTGGAGGGAAAGAAGGGATTCAATCATGAGGCTATATTCAACTCCAAATCAGCCCACCTCACTGGCCATTTGCTTCCATTTGAATGAACAAAGGGCATTTCCCCTGTTCTTGAAGTAAGGATGCCAATTAGCTTAACCAGTCAGAAATAAATATGATATTTTTTTTCAACTCAGTGCTCAAAGCCAGGATATTATGTCTGGTTCTGTATCCAGTAGAATTTTCCACCTAGCACTGCTGAAGTTGCTAAGTCCTTGAATTTCTCCTGCACTACAAAGTACAAGCTGAGTACTTGCTTCTAAGCTGGGCAGTTTCTTTTGTTAAATTCATAAGAGCAGGCCAAGGAACTTAGCTGATGACCACTCAGTGTTTTAATACAGCAGGTATTAAGGGGGTCCTCAGAAAGCAACAATTACTTTTAGAAATTTAGTGGCATATTATTCAAAACCCCTCCAAGTAACATTACAGCTTGGTGCTGCTAATAAGGGCTGCAGACCAACCTAAGTTTCCACAATGTGAACATCTCCTTTGATTTCCAGCCCCCCAGTGAACAGCCAGCACGGGCTATGGCTGCTGCTCTTCCCATTACTTCCCTCCATCTGCTTTAAAGACAGATAATCTCCTGTGGACAACACAAACAAGTAACTGGAAGAGAACCTCTGCAGAACTCCCTGTCCCAAGGCACCCAGGGGAGTGGAAGAGCTGTGAAGACACAGCAGTGCAGCCCTGGCTGTGGAGAAATTTCCATCATGCTTGGACTGAACTGGGCACTCAAATTCCTTCAGAATTGCTAGATTGCCAGTATAATCAAGACAAATGTTTACCTATTCAATCTACTGCCTTTTGCTCACTGCACCTGTCTGCAAAAGTACTGTCATTTCTTCTTGAGGACTTTATTCTCAAAATATGTCAGGAAGAGAAATATCTCAAGGACAATGGTTTAATTCCCTTCGACATCTCAGGACAAGTGTATCCTGGCAAGAGAAATATTTTCTTCTGAAGAGACTTCCACATAAGACCAGACAGAAACAAAATGTGACTAAGTGTAATAAATGGCTCTACGTTCCTGTGTACACACGTTTGTTTTTTTTTGTCACCAAGCATCTAATCAGATAGACCAACATTTAACTTTGTTCTTTCCCTCAGCTCACAGATGTTAAGATGTATTACGTTCTCAACTCCAGTCTATAAAAAATAAGAGAAGGATATGACAGAATTAATCTCAGGTGTGTGCCTTCAAATAGAGGATTCAAATTAATGTACAGAAATGATAATAAATATGAAATTCCTCATTGCATCACCCTCAGAAAGCCACTCTAAGTGGTAGGATTCCACTTTTGAAACAACAAATGATTTGAAGATACCAATACTTGCCATTACTTCCTGATCTCCCCCAGCCACTGCAGCAGTCAGCTGTTAAAAGTCTGACACTGAGCTGCTCAGGAATCTACCAAATGCTGATTTGTGGGAATGATGAAGAACACTCACTGTAACATAATCTATTCATTACTAAGTAACATTGCTCAGATGTAATAATCTTACTGATATGATGTTTACTGTAGGATAGCACAAACACATCTTAGAAGCATCAGAGCAAACAGTTTTGCTAAGCAAGTTTCATAAATTTATGAGCCTATTACACATAAAGCTTTCCCTAGGGAGCTTTTGATCTTGCTTTTCACATTTCATCATGCATCCAATAAAGCAAGTATTTTAGTTGAGTTGGGACTTTTTTTTTGGTGCAAGTTCTTCTTCACAGCATACCTCTTGCCACAGAAAGATTGCAGGAACTGCAGAAAATTTTCCTAATCATTGTGAACAATTGAACACATTGCTACATGCACTTCAAAAATCATGGTTTTCATCTGAATAGAGTGTGAGTAACTGTTATTAAATTAGTCATATACTCCTTGACTAGTGATCTGCTTAGAAAATCAATTTCTGCTTATTTTTTTAAATCAGCTCCCCTTTTCTTTCTTTTTTTCATTAGCAGTTGTATTTTTCAGAAATAATGCTTATCTGTTCACTTCAGAAGGCTCACTCCTACAAAAAAAAAAAAAAAGCATAAAGTGGTTTTTGCAGAGCTTTGAGCAGAGAACTGTAGTATTAAAGCTGCTCATCTATGTTAATTAGATACATCTGCTTCAGAAAATAAGTCTGGCTCTATAAACCACTTCTGCCTGGCCATGTGTAAATCAGCCTCACAGACACTTTGAAACTGTAAAAAAAGTGCTGTGAGTGCAGCTACAGCCAGAAATGTGGCATCCCCAGTGCCACCTGGATGTTTTTGATGAGATAGCAAGATGCTCTGCTTGTTAATATCTTGTTTGCACTGCAGACTTTTAAATAAACAGCAACAAGATGGTCTTCTGTCTTGCACACAGTAAATCCCACTGTATTCTAAAATCTGTTATTAATGAGAGATAGCAAGCAAGGCCTAATTACTGCACCCTCAAAGCTTATTTTCTGCTATCTGAACTGTAAGAAAAGCATGGGATTCTTTTCCCGTCCTGAGCAGAATTCCCAGCTTATTACCTGGAGAGGCTACAGTAAAATCCTTCAACAGCAAGCACTGATTTTCATGAGTGGGTGAACAATGTAAAGACAAAGGGCAATAGTGTCCTCCTGCCCCAAACAGCTGTGCAATAAAATACTCCATCTGAGAAGACTATTCCTGCAAGATTTTGCATCTCAGTTTGACAAAGCACTCAGCAGGTATGACTACACTCCAAATACAAAGTAGACACATTTTTTAGCACCTAGTCCACAGTACTCAAAACATCATCATTAGGGACAGCCAGTCTTCTCATCACACATCTGCCTTGGGTGCCATGTGTTCAGCTATGTCCTGTCACCTGAACTGTCACTGGAAACATATTCAGTCCTGTTTTGAAGACAACTTTATAGATGCAGCATTGACAGACATCACAGGACTACCTGTCATTACAATTAGGGTTCTAAAGGTATGTTGCTGATCAACAACGAAGCAAAGAAGAAAACAGACATGATTCTGCAGAAAGCATTTTTTCTCCTCAGGGTCATTGGAGCTTCAAACTTAAACATATTTATATATAACAGAAACCACATATGATGTTTGTAGAACTTTGTACATTACCTTTAAGACAAAGCAGTAATCTGTAGGTGCCTTGTATTTCACTTTGTGTTGAGAACCATAATAAATGTTCATATTCTCAAACTGAATGAAGCACGCCAGGTCCCGGGATGTCTGTGGATGAAAAGCAAGCACATGATTGTTAGAACAAACTGAATTTTAATATGAAACTCATTAACAAGACTTTTTTTTTCAAGTGCATGAATGCAAATGTGGTTTACTTTTTTAGCTGTCATAAAGTTGACTGAAGATGATGAATTTTAAGTGTGTGCATTCTTAAACTAAAAATGGGAAGAGTGTCAGTACTTATTAGGAATAATATATAACACAGTGCAGCACTTAGCTTTGTTCTGATCTTGCTGTGTTTTATTGTTTTGTGTGGAGATTTTGCTTCATGGTTAATAAAACTAAATAGACACCATAGCAAGAAATAACTTAAGTAAAATATATATAGGCCTTGCAACTCCACCCTTACAATTCTGGGTGGAGAAAGAAGGTTTGGGGTTCTAAACTGCTTTGGGATCTTTTTTCTGTGGTATATGTAATAATCAAACCCTCAGCAGGAAATAAGCAAATATTTCATCTGTTATGCTTTGAGTTTTCTCAAATTTCCCAGCATCATTCCTTTCCTGTTTATCATAATATTTGCTTGTTTGCAATATGTTGCTAAAGTAACAAGGTTTCTGTTGCTGGCACACTTCTCAGTGCACAATTCTGCACACAAAGCATAACTTTGGCAATCCTATGGGTGGAAATGCAAAAATTACTGTGTCACACAGTCACCATTGACTAAACTGAGAAATAGGGAAATGTTAAAAAAAATAAATAAAATAACAAACCACAAACCCTCTCCACCCCCTGAGAATGGGTTTATATTTCCACATATGATGTGTCTCCCATGCTGTTCTCATTCTTACTGCTACTTTGAAATATGCTCATGCATTGGGTTTATTTAAGTAAGATTTGTGGGGAGGGGAACCACTCCATTCTGCATATAGACAGTACTTCTCTCTCCCCCCTGTCTCCTTTGAAGCTGATGTCAGGGATTTTGTCATTGACTCAAACAAATTTTAAAACTGTATCTGCAGTTCTGATTTTGTTGTTTTGTGACCCTGTCCATTAACAGCATGCTTTTGAATGGGATTTAAGTAATGCTGAAGAAAGAAATCAGGAGAACAGTGTTGACTGGTGCTTGGCTTGTTAACAAAAAAAAAACAAATCCAAAGCCAAAATAATCCCAACCCAAACAACACAAAACACCAAAGGCATGTGTGTAAAATTGTCTGAAAGTGTCTCTGTATTTTCACATTTGCAATGTATTTTACAGGCAACAAGAGGTATGCCAGGCTTCTTTGCTTTTTGTAACAAGTGAAAACATTATTACATGATGAATTTTGAAACAGCTGCAGCAGCTGAAGATCCTATTGTCCATCAGCTGTTTGTTTCTGTACCTCAGTGAAAGATTACCCACAACTGAATGGCTGCAGCAAGGTGCACGTGCACTCTTCATACCAGACAGACAGGGGGAAATTCTCATCATTGGACTCATCAGTGACTATCTCCTAAAGAACTAGATACAAGATCCTGAATCCCTGTGAGCTGCTGAGCTGGTAACACAGTGAGTCTGAAGCAGTCCCACAGTCCCTTACAATGGCTCAGTTCTATGCAGGGTGGCACACAGGCTGTAACCACTTAACAGGCAATCAAACGTGGAACTAAACCAGCTCTTACAAGGTGACCAGGTGGCTCCAACCTGAGCCTGTGTTTGCATTCTATCACCTGAAAAGAGAAAGCACTTTCCTCATTGGCACTGTGATGGAAAGTCACTGAAACAAGTATTAAGGGAGGATATATAAAGGCTGGGTAACTATCAGAATAGGCTTGTCCTGCTTTGGCACTGTGCTACTGGCTATTGTGGGAGGCAGGATACAAGAAGTGTCCAAGATGGCCTTTTAACTATTCTTATACTCTTTCTACCTTAATTGCCTTCCAAAGAGCATTCTAGATCCATGAAAGGACCATCTTTAGATGGTCACAATCAATAGGATGCTGTGTGTGTGCAACATGATTTGAGGGCTGAAAGGTTTTTTTTTCCTCAGGGTCAGGTGAAGTCAAAATGCTGTGAAAGAAGCAAGGTCATCTGGGTCTGTGTTCCACTGAGATTTGATCATGAACACAGGGGACTGGAGCAGCACCATGGCAGTCCTTCACAAGCTATCATTTTTTAAATTATTTTATAATATAGTCAAGGAATAGCAACACAGTTAAGTCTCACAGCACAGATCTCCATCAGCACCACCAGATGTTCAAATACGAAGCATTAGCAGAGCTGTAAGTGGTAACAGAAGTGGGATTTCAAATTAAAAAAAGCAAAAACCAAAAAAATCCCAGTCCCAGAAGCCACCATTCTACCTCATAGCTGTGGAAATGAGAAGCCAACCAACCTTATTTGCCACATATCCTGGATCCCTTTACTTCTTCAGTGCTGGTAACTCAGACTCTTTAAATATTTTGCAACACTAAATGTCAGTGCGTTTGATTCAGTCAGGTGGATGCTCCTGTCTCACTTCTTTCTACATGAAGGGCAGTATTAAGAAGCCTAAAAAGTCACAGTGAATTCTCTAGGTAAAGATGACTGTAGGAAAAAATGTACAGTGTTTCTGCACGATGGCCAGTAGCACAGAAAATCAGTATCAAAGTAAAATTCCACCATTTTTATGGTAAGAAATTAAATTTACTTGAGAATTTTAAAAATATTCTTCCACAGTGCTGCATTTTGGCAACATAACACCATCTGAAGAGTGCTGTGCTGTTTTTCTTTCTCCTACTGACTTCCAGAGGAGTGTTATTTCATGAATTCTTGACTCTAGCCATAGAAATCAAAAGGAGAGAAACGTGACAGGATTCAGTGACTACAGTCTAATATTTGCACAAGTGGTGTAGTCAAAGTTAAACCAAAAAAACCCCAACTCTCTCAGATGCACCAGACAGTGCTCTTAAAATATCACCTTGGGAATTCTTCACTTTCACCTCCATGAATTGTTTTATTGCTTAAAGGATTATTTGACTTCCTGACCTTGGTTTTTCCTTTGGGTACATAATAAATTCCAGAAGCTCGTAGAAGAAAATAACGCCTCTTCCAGGATTTTTTTCCATCTTCTTTTAAATAAAGGGCCCCTTCAATCTCTGGCACAATGACAGATGGCCCACAGAAGCTTTCCTGTGCAACAAGAATAATAATACACAAAATAAATGGATTTAAGCACAACCCTATTAATAAATAGCAGAAAAATGCTCCCTTGAAAAATAAAGATGTTTCCTGTGACACTGAACTTAAGAACATGGAAATGCAGTTCCCAGGGAGATGAACACCTTAGGCAGGGGAAACTTTTCCAGGCTAGTGTGGTAACTCAGCTTAGTTGGGTGCTCACACTGGAAGGGAAGGTTCACAAAACCTCCATTCTTTACAGGGTCAAGCAAAAACCTGCAGAAGGTTTTAACTAGCCATAGATGTGCTCAGTGAAGGCAGTAACCCAGAATATTTGGTACTGCAGCTGTTTTTTCTCTGTATCTATAGGTTTGGTAGAGAAATACTTCCATAGGGAGAGTCTAATTTAGAGACTGCTTAGAGCAATAAAAACAGCTGAAGAAAAAAATCCCTCTCAATCTCTGCTTTCTCTTTGAAGTCCATGCTAGCATGTGTAACACTGTTTAAACAAATATACTGCATTGCTTGCTTGAAGGACCTACTGTAAGATAATTTTTAATGCCAACACATCACAATGTTTCTTTCCATTTAGCATTTACCAGCATGTCTGCTGGTTGATATCTGGTGCCTTCATAAAATGCGCTAATTTTGAAATGAGAATCCTCAGTCACCTGAGAGCAACATCTGTTTTGTGAACTTTCACCAAAGTCAAAAGGCTTGCCAGGAGAACTGTGATAAACTTTTCTTTTGTACAGCTCTGGGCTTTTCTCTCCCAAACATAAAACTGAAGTAAAACTTCATCAGGAAAGGCAAGAGGCTGAACAGACTTTCCTGAACAGTGCAAAGGTTCTTTTTTCTGTTGTTACTAGAGCTAATAGTTTGAGGTAGTGAGAAGTAGATCTACTTCTAATCCAAAAGATAGCTGTTTACCACTGATGAAAAAAGTCAAAGGGGATGGCCTAAGGGTGTGTCACAGCTATTTATTTTATTAATAAATGTTTAACATTGCCTCTGCTGTTATCATGGCATTTCTCTTCATAGAAACACTAAGTAAAAAAACTTTCACTACATGGGGATCTATCACAACAAAACAATTCTCCATCTTTTACTTTCCCTGATAGAGGAAAAAAACCTGCATTTTTAATGGTAAGCAGCAGATGCAGAGGAAAATCCACATATTAAACTGTAGACACAAAGCCACCAACCACCACAGAACTTCCTGTTCCACATTAACCCACAAAGAGCTAAATGCTGTTGCAGAGCAGATGCAGATGGTGGCAGAGCTTTGGTGACACTGGCATCATCTCCCTAGGAAGTTGGCTTACCTCCAGCAAAGCCTCTTTGTTTTTATCGTTCATTTCTTTGCTTTCATTCTTCCCTTTGTTTGGCAGGTAGAAATTCTGATTAAGACACAAAAGAAATTGATGTTCATTATAAAGACAGCAATAAAAGTAACTAGATCACTACAAATCCATTCAATCTTTCAGTACTGATTACCCAGGACAACAGATGCATAAGGCAGATGCTTATGGACTCTTCTTACAGAAAACTTTAATCACAGCTGCCTGCTAATGAGTTTTCATTTTTTACTTTTAAAATCATTCCAAAGTAATACAAAATTGCCTGTGTTCAGCCTAAAACCTGCCTATGTACAGTTTAAAAACACTGGCTTATGTTTTTGTCTGTTTTTCTGGATCAGTGGGTTTGATTTTATCATTTCAATTTTCATTTTATCATTTCAATTTTCACTACTCCCTATATTATTACAGGAGGTAGAGAACAAAATGCTTTATTGTATATTGATATATGATGAGTACAAAGCAGTATCAAGAGTCTAAAAAGCATTTTTCCTAACAACCCCATTTGGTAATTTGCACACTGATGGCACCACAGATATAACTCAGCTCTTATTTTTTAATAAAAGCATTTATATGCCAAAGCCTTTATCCAAAGTTACTACTTTCTACTTTTAAACCCCTACTCAAGCACTGCGAAGTAGTTTTATGCAGTGAAGAAGGTATTACAAATTCCAGAAGAAATCAGAAGACATCACCATGATACTTTGGCATATGCTCCAGCCTTCTGATACAAAAGGCTAGACTTTGAAATGTGTAGATTCTGACAGATGGACAGAGGGACAGTACTTGGGCATATGTGCAAATTCAGGTAGCTGGGAAGCAGCTCAGGAGCACACTAGGACTGCCAGAGCATGTGCAGTGGCTTTGCTCAACAGCCAGCATGGCCAGTAGCACAGCCCAACAGCCTGCGGACAATGGAGACACTAAGGCAGCTGGGGGTGAAGAAAGCAGGTAGATCAAGGAGCTATGTCATACATCAGGTAGCATCTGCACCCATGGGCTTGAAGCCAGAATGATAACCCTTAAAGTTGTTTTGTTTCATCATTTTCTAAACAAAAGTACTTGTTTAAGAGGAGCCTGGGTTTGGCTATACCCGATGCATGGGGCAGTCTCACTGACTTCCCCGGAATTAGTCAAAAAGCTAAGTTTGCAGAACAAAGGGCATAAAAGAAACAACCACCATTGTCTAGGAAATAGACAAAATCATAGAAACCTGACAAATTTTGAAAGCTATCTACTTAAAAATTACTCTTAATTATATAATTCTTCAACATTTCTATAAGAACTCCAAGAGTTCTACTGAGAAGAACTCTAACAGTTCTACTTACTTTTTATCTCCAGATTTTTGTATCTCAGATCCATGAAAATGTGGCAACATATTTACATGCTCCACAACTAAACTGCAACACAAAAGCAAATACTGCCAAAAGGATAAAAAAGAAGTCTGTAAATGAAGAAATGATGCTGTTGATACAGCTTAAGAAAGAAACCAGCAGCAATTCTGCCCTGACAGCACATTGTTTACAGCAACGAGGTTTATCTGAGGTGAAACCCTGCTCTTACACACAACCACATCTTCTTTTGCAAGCAGTGCACTAAACAGCTGTCTGCCAGAACACAAGCCTCAATAACAGCCAATTTTGGGAGGGGCACCAGGAGAGGAAGGGGAAGAGGTGTGGATGATATCAAAACTAGTTCTTTAGAAACTGCTTTCTTAAAAGTTCACATTAAGTCAGACAGGAGACATCAGAAATACAGCCACCTGCAATCTGGCTTATGCTGCTGCCATGTCTGTGGTATGAACACAGGAAAAAAACTTGGAACACTGACCACAATAGACACATAATGCTACGAAATACAGCAATGTTCCTCTAGGATGTGCAAGCAGCACAGAGCTGGCTCCAGACTGCCTGGGCACAATTTTAGTTCATGGATGAGGGACCATAGTTTTGTGACTACATCTGAAGATAGAATTCAGAACAGAAAAAAAAAAAATCTACACCAAACTATCTCAAAACAAAGCCCACTTGTATGCTCTCAGTACACCTACCTATGCAATTCAAAACCACAGGTCTGCCTGAGTGACAGTGCTCCACTCATCTCTCTCATCAAAGAGATACTGTTCTGAGCAGCTGCATCCAAGCCCTCTGTACACAAGCAACAGCTCTTCTGGACAGGGAGCACTATCCCAGCACTGGTGGCTTGATGTTGGCACATCCACATTTGCATTAATAAAGGTATGAAGAGAAACCTCAGGGGGCACTGGTAGGCTGGGCTGGGCCTCCAGACTTTGGGTAGGATTTGGGAAGTAGAGGGACATGCAAGCTGTAAGCTTTCTTCTTCTATAGATCATTCTAATGACACAGTACAAGCCCTAAATCACACAATGAAGATTTATCAAGGTAAGTACACCTTATCACTGTCTCCACAAGGTCTGGCTCATCAGCTTTACTACCGGTGAGGAAAGCATTCATCTGCCTCAGACAGCCTTCAGTGCACTGAAAATAGGGAAACAAAGCTCCTCTGATTACAACTGAATCAGGCATCTGGCATTTATTTAGCAGAAACACAGACCACCCTGTACTGACATAATCAATGGTAAAGAGAGAAAGTTTGTAAAGATATCAATGCTGGATCTCAACACAGCTCTTTCATTAGGGAAACAGGGCTCTGTCACCTAAACCAACGTTACACAGATGTGCACTGTCCTCTTTCACCTGTCAACACACATTTCATTTATTACTGATTAGCTCCTTTATGTCTCTGCCCTGAAATCTGGAAGTAGACAGTAATTATTTGTCAGTGGCTAAAAACCTGAGGAGCAGACTGTACATTATACTTGTTTTATCACTGTGTGGTCTGCTATTTTTGATCAGAAGTATTCATCCAATAGGAGGTAAACCACATGTGTCCACAAGAAGTCATTCCAAGTCCAGTAGTTAAAGGTCATGATAAAAGACAAGCTTTTTCCTGTCTGAAGGCACCACTGGGAAACTCATGTTTGGTTTAAGATGTCAGGTCATTAACGGGACAAGATGTGGCTACAGGGAAGCTCTCTGCATATGTCTATATGCAGATTTGAGAATTAACTTTTTTTTTTTTCCATTCAAAAGACAATTCCTCTTAATAGAGAATGGAGCATACTTAACTGGATGGATTCATCCTCTTGGACTGCTAACATAAGAGAGCAAATATAGAGGGTTATTTTATCAAACAAAACACAGTATGCTGGCACACCTTGTCATCGGGTTTGATTTCTTTGGGTTATATGCTGCAGATGTGAGAAGTTGAGTGGTTTTGCTGAACTATTCCCTGTGCCTACACACCCCAGAGCAGCTGAGGCTGAAGCAAAGGAAGCTGCCCTCCCATGCCACCCTGCCTGACTCACACTAAGGCAGAGCTGCAGTGGCAGTTTTGATGTGTACTGCTGGCCAGGCACGACGTCCTTCAGAGACACTGCACCAGCATTTCCCACTCTGCTTATGCAGGACAGCAGCAGAAGGAGCTGATGAGCTATCAGAAAGAAAACCCTGTGAAGATTTAATAGCCAGCTTAAGTTAATGTTGTGCTTTGTACTGTAAAGTGCCATTATTTTATGCCTACAAGCTTTCCACTTAGGGATCCTAATGTTTAAATTTCTCCTGCCTGCACCTATCAGCAAAGGAGAAACAAAGGATATCAAAATCCACATAAGAAAAAATAAAACATAGTATTTATTCTGTGAGCATGACCAGCATTTAGTCAGGAGTTTAGATGCAGCTGCCCCTTACAAACAACCTGCTTAAATAAAGCAAAAGCATTTCCTACATTTTTCTTTTTTTAGACTTTTTTAGCTGTGAATTATTCTTTGAGCTTTTTGAAAAGAGCTGTTGAAACATGACAGCCTTTCCATTCAAGAGTCAAGCACAGCATCACTCAACCACATGACAAAGAATCACCTTTCCTGGGTCGTGAAGGTTTTCTTTATTTGCACATGTACAAATATGTATTTTTCTTTCACCCTTTAGTCACAGACTTGTGACGCCCAATCTCTGTAGATGAATCACTGATGCCATTCATGGGATGGTGTTCAGCTGTGAATTCCCTGCAGGGTAAATTATATCACAGGGAGGAAAGGGCAAAAGTGTGCCTGTCTTCATGAAGATTTGGAGGATTTTGCAGATGCTTTTTTTCTAAAATGTATTCCAAATATGTTAAAAATTGTTTTCAGAAACAGAGAGCACTGCATGACAAGAATGACAATCTTCACTGGCATTAGCTGAGCAGCATGTTGCACTAGCACAGACTGAGAGGATGAATCCTGCATTTCAAAGCCTCAGTTGCTGCTTAGGAAATGAAACACTTATAATGTTGTTTCATATATACCAGATATAGCACTAGTTCACAGGGAGAAACAATGAAGATAGGTACAGGTCATGCACCTTCTCCAGAGGTCTATTTCTTTTAGCAATGCATCTGGATATCTGTATAATAAGATCTTTTAATCGCATCCAACCTCTGTAATGAAAATTCTGTACCTCTAATTGGTCTAAGAATAAAAAGTAGGCACCTGGCCACCTTTGGAATTTGCCTCTTCCAGAAAAATATCTACAAAACTGTGAGACCTCCCACAGACAACCTCTGAGAATGAGCACTAAAGACCAACAAGGAATCCAACTGCATTACCACCCCTGGCTGTGTCAAAAAAGCTTTGCATTTGGCAATTGCTGTACTTACAAAATGAGTTTATGGGACAACCTTGACTGAGCGAGGAGGAGGAGCCTGAATATACAGAGAATATAGTAACAAAGAAGCACTGAATTTCAGTTTCCCATTGGTTACACCACAATTTCCCTAAGTAATTAGGTAATCATACACCCTGACCCTCACCAACTCAGCATGCCCACTTGGTTTCCCTTCAGACCATGTATTTTACCATGTTTCACTATGCAGTTTGAGCTCTGTCTACACAATATTGATTGTTTTCTGCAAAAAAAACAAACTACCAGTAAGACTGCACCATCCTGCCTGTCTCACAACGTTTGAATGTACAAAGCCTGACAGATGGTTAGACTTCAGTACTGGCAAAATATTTCAATACTGTGATAACCACAGCTGATCCTGTTTCCTTAGGCTGCTCATTTCAGAGCTGATCACAGAGGAGCTGAAGTTCAAGGACTGTAGACAAGTCCAGAGCAAGCTCAGTATGTCCTGAGATGGGAGAAGAGAGCTACACTCTTACTCTGGTGTTGGTTTAGGTCACGTTTATTTCTAAATTCATTGCAATCAAAAGGCCTTTTTTATCAAAGATGTATGTCCTGGGGGAGGATTGGTGCTAGTGTACCAACCAAATGTGCAGTCCAACCTCTGCTCTTAGGTATGTTAATATGCATTGGAAGTTATGACATCTTGAGCCATCATGTATATTTTACTTCCAAACTTGGCTTTGCTGTTTCATATTAAAAATCAGCATCAATCCACATGCACTGCAGGGTAAATTTTCTTTCCCTAACTGTGGACACTTGTTATGTCAATGAAGGAAACTTCCTCTCTGCAGGTTTTATTTGTAACCCTGGCTTATTCTAAAAAAAACATAAACTTCCTAATGAGCAGCTTGGTGACATTTGCTTCCAATTTGTTTATTTGACTCATTTTTCAGCATTGCTGAATTGCTCATTTTTCTCTTGCTGCCCTCAGGAACAACTCAGATGCTCAGTGAGCTAACAGAGCACTGACAAGGGGAAAAGATACAGTGCCCCAGAACTCATCACATGTATATGCTAGGGTGTTTGTAAATGCAGTTTTGACCACACATCACAAGTAATACATCATTTGTGTATACTCATTCTGAACAATTTGATGCAATTCAGTCTGTAGACCCTCTTTTTACAAAGTTAGTGTGCACAAGTTTCTGTTCATCCAATTCTTCTCCCCAGTCTAAATTAAATCCAGATAAAACTCTCTGTAGTACTCAGCATACTCTTTATGATATTTCATATGCAATTGACAAAAAAATGGACCTTTAAGAAAAGGTTGATTTTCATCAGTAGAAATAGTGGAGAAACTGCAGTAATGACACAGGCCAGGTTTTTACAGCTGTGCCATTTCACCCCAGTTCTGAGAGCTGTGCCTAAGCTGCAACAGTGGAAAATGACAGGCCTCATTTTTTTACTGCTGCAGTTAAGACTGAAATAGGATTAGAAAAGAGTAAGAAGCACCAATTTCAATTCCTTGCATTCAACATTCTGGTTTGGTTTGGTTTTTTTTTTTGGTTGAAAGTACAAGTTTTGCTTTCTCTAACTGTGAGCTCACAGCTGAAAGCAAACTTCTAATACAATAGGCAGCAGAGAGACTAAATGGCATAGTTTTAGACTCTTATCCAAATACCACATTAGCTTACCTGGGGATTTTTAAATAAATCATATTTTTCCCTTTTTTCCAAAAATAGAAGCTTATTCTCAGTGTCTCGAGTCCAGTCTGATAACACTTCAACAACATTTTCATGGTCTTCAAAAAACCTTTCTGGAGAGACAGAAAAGATAATGTAAGACATTCAAACTCCCTCTCTCTAGATAGAGCTATCTAGAACTGCCAAGAAGTATGCTGACAAGAATAAAGGACAGATCATATTGTTTTGATTTTGAACAAAATTAACTGCATGCTGCTGTGCACTGGAAGCAGAAGAAAGAATATATGCTATTCTACCCATACTGAAACTCCCTTCTGCAAACAGAAAAATCTTCATTCCTAGATATTTGGACCTCCAGCTGAGTCTCTTCAGAGAACAGTATCTTGTTCACAACTACACTTGAAAACAACTATCACAAGTGAAAAGCATTAAAAATGACTGAACTGCTTCTCCAACACTCTTGTTTAATGACTGTATTTGCTTGGCCAGTATTTAACAGCCTGCTGACAGCACTGCACCCTCTCTTCTAAGTGGAGCTGAGTACTGGAGTGTTTGGGTCTGTCGCTGGCTTGACAAACACAGTGAAATTCACACAGCCCCTTCACCTTGTGTGAAATGGAAGTATGGAAATGGCAGTGGGCCATTTAAAGGAGCTTTCTGCAGCTCACAGCAGAGATGAATGGAAGCCTCACTTCTACAGCAAGAAGAGAACCCAAGTCCATTCCTCCAGCATCCCTCAGCTTAGAGACAGGGACCTTCCTACACCAGTGGCCATGCACATGGGAGAAACGTGATTATCTTTTCAAGATGACTGACAGTGTGGGATGCACTGCATCTGCTAGATGCTCTGTCACTCCAGCACTCACCAATCTGCAGCTCTGGGTACATTTCATACAGGCACCAGTTGATGTTGCAGTCACAGTGGGTTTTCTCAAAGAGATTGTCCAAAACGTCCCGTGTCACCTGCCGCTCATCCACCATCAGCGACTTTGTGCTGTTATCATTCATGTGCACCTTGACAACAAGCTGAGCACAGGGTCACAGAAGAGCCAGTTAATTTCAGAAGCAACTAAAAGGCTAGTCTGAATCTGCTAACACAGATAAGAAAGATTAAGGCTGAAGGTTATTACTGATTCAAAGGCATCCTGTCCCACGGTGAGCTGAAGGAACAAAACAGCTTGGATACATTCACATTAGATTGTCACCAAAAGAAAAACCTTTTCTCAAAGAAGGTAATTGAACCTTGTCCTCTTCAGGAAAGGTGAAATTATTATGGAGGAAAAACAGAAGTAATCTCTTCTTTAAATCTACTAGATGTGCAATTAAAGAAAATGCTTGAAAGGGAAACCAAGTACAAAAGGACAGAACATCCATAATGCAAACTAGAAATGCAGAAAGTTTAGTTTTAAATAAAAAAGAGAATGGAAGACTCTTGCCATGCCAACAGACTAGCCTGAAATCAGATTGTATTAAGCTAGGCAGCAAACATTTTCACATCCATCCCACTGTCTCTAAAGCACCTGATCAGAACAGGGGCTTTGCCCCAACATTAGGAAAAAAAAAAAGGCTGAGCCTTTCAAGCCCTCTTAAATAGAAGTCCCTCAGAGGCAGCATTCTCCCAGACAATTCCCTTCAGGTGGACAACAGGAGAGCTTCACAGAGTATCTTTAGATGTCTCAACTTACAGACAAAATATGAAAAAGCCTAGTGATTTTAATATGAACTTTATCACTGAGAAGAATGCTAATAGATACTCAACTGGTGGCTCTTCTGGTAGCTTTTCAGTATTTTGAGGCTCACCTTTTTAACTTTGGCTTCCTTCAGTTTCTCCAATGCAAGTTTAATCTTGTCAGCTTTAGCCTGTGCCTCTCGTTCTTCCTGAAAAGACACAAGATGTTTGGTAAACTTCTTAATTAAGACCAGCAATTTATGTTGACTTGAAGAGTTGTTTCTTGTTATTTATATCCAGAACATAAGGCTTGTTGTGGGAAACCTCTCACACTATGGCCCTTCCCTTAGCATTCCAAAAAACATCTCACTATAGGAAGCAGGAAAGGCATCTTAAACTGGTTGATTTCAGCTTTCTGCTGAAAGTTTTAGGCAAACATAACTGTTGTTGTCACCTTCACACAACCTGTGTTGAGCAGAGTTCACATATGGCAGAAATCTGTGCACACAGCTCTCACCTGAGAGCCTTCATGTTTTTGTAACCTTTATCTGCCTTAGTAGAAGGAAATGATGCAAAGTAAATAAACTATCAGACACAAAATTCTAGCACTGTTAAAGAAATGCTTTGACAGATTTGTTTTCCCAAACAAACAGGCTACAAGATTTGTTTTTGTATCATCAACCATATCTTTTGGATCTTCAAGCAGAAGCACATAAAAGTCATCCAGATAATGTCATAGAAAATGTAAAAGCCTTATTTAGCTTAAGGACAGTTTTAAAAAGAAACACTGGAGTTGGAGTTGATGGGAACTCATGAGGCAGCTCCCTGAAAGAAAGGCTGTACTTCTTACTTTGGACACACTTAAAGGTTAGAGAACAGAGTATCACAGGTGCTTATTCTTTTTTGACTACAGACAACCAGAAGTGTTAAACGTCAGCCTTGATTGGCTCAAGAATCACTTATCAAGAATCCTGACTAACAGGAATGTGGATTTTGATGAAACAAAATACATTATATTTGCAGTTACATTTCATACTGCTGAGCAGTATGCTGCTCCTCCCAACACAGGCCAGTGTTGCATATTCAGATGACACTGCACTCATGGCTCTTATTCAGAGTGGCACCCACCAGGATGCCATCTCCTTCTCAGCACAGCTGCTACTCAGCCTGTTGCCTCCCAAACTGTACAAGTGCATGGGGTTAGTCCACCCCATGTGCAGGGCCTTCCACCTTGCTGGGTTTCTGAAGGTTTGGCTGGCCCAGTCCTCAGGTTTCTGAAGATACCCTGCACTGAAGTTCTGCCAGTGCCCTCTATTAAAAGCATCTTCAGCACAGCTGTAGAGGATTTTTTTATGTCATCCCTGGTCACAGATGAAAATGTTAAGGAATACAAGCCCCAGTGTTGATCCTACTCATAGTATTATAGAATGTTAGGGGTTGGAAGGAACCTAGAAGATCATCTAGTCCAATTCCCCTGCCAAAGCAGGATCACCTAGACAAGCTCTGGTTTACTCAGCCAGCAAACCATTGGTAACTACCCCTTGAGTCCGGCAGCTTGGCCAATGTCAGCCCATCTGACTTGCTACCCCTCCAGACCACACTGCCTCAGCTTTCAAACCAGCCTAGAAACTTGGTGCTTCCTACAGGTTTCAAGTCTAAATCAAGATTATGACACTGTTTGGAGGGCAATCAACTTACCTTGATAGCATCTTTCCTGTATCAGTTGAACAAAAGACTTCAGCTTCTGAAGCTGTCTAGCTGCTGTTTTTACAAGTGTTGATATTCCTTTAAGATAGGAAGTTAACTTTCTCTTTGAGATACAGAAAAATGGCAAAGTTCCTCCCACATGTTTACAAGTTTCACTCTTCAAACAGCACTGAAAGGTCCTGTTCACTAAAGGAAGTTTAGGCAGTGAATCACTTTTTGTATAATCAGAAAGTGTTCTTTCTCCCAACTTTTCTGTTTGTTTTGCTATGTCTCTGTGTGACGTTGAGCACAGGGGCAGCAGTGGTGTTGAGGTGACTCACATTCAGTTTGTGTGGACTTCTAAACTGCAGTGAATTGTCCATGGTTTTGAGCAAAACTGACCAGTACAGTTCTACATGGCTGACTGAGCACTTTTCATTTTCCTTAAAATCTTTCTATTCCCCAAATGTAAACACCCTCTTTCCATCAGTTATCATGATTTCAGACTCATTATTTCTTGGCTGCTTCACTCTAAGACACATACTCTCCAGTGAGCTGTGACAGGGCAAATTCTTACATCATCTGCCTCTCCACATCCTCATATCAAAAGAAAAGAACTTCTAATGCTTGTACTAGAACCCTCACATTTGATACTAGTAGTTAAAACAGCTCTGCATGAAACACAGTCATGGAGGAGGCTGTGGTAAGGCTGAGATTTCAGTGTGGAGGTAAGCCAGTGGTTCATACATAGTACCTACTGATACCTTTGGCACCTCCAGAGCAAAGAGAATTTGTCCCATATTGCAGATGGTCTTCCTGATTTCTTTTCAAAGACAGGACCAATAAAAGCAGAGTGATTCTGTGTTGGGATTAGGAGAGGAACTTCCCATGCTCAGCCAGGCACTGTCTCCCTGAAAACACTGAGTTTTACTCAACAGCTTTTTTTTTTTAAACTGAACTGCTTTTCCTATTGCAAGAAATCAGTTAGGCCAGGGATGGATATGGGAAACCTCCCCAGAACTGTCTCATCAGTACCCATAACACAGATTGCAATGAGCAAACACACTGACATCTTCACAAAATGATGGGATCTTTGTCCATGCTTTTCACTGATGCCAAAGCAAGTTCTCTATGAGAAGGTATTAACTGGTGTGCACTTAGTGAAAAAAAAAATCAGTGACAAGTTTTCTGTTACAGTAAACCATTTGCAATGATTTATGCCTGTTCTGGGCTATCAAAATGATTAGAAAGGAACAGGCAAGCAACAGGCAAAAACTGCTGAGCCCACAATCAGGGAAAACTCTCACTCCACAACTCATGCATGTTTCTTCATTGCAGAACCTTAGCAAAATGCTTCTACCTTGCACATCCACTTTTGTTCCAGTGCCAAATACCACTTGCCAAAGTACAAGAACTACTGAACACTTAGATCAAGGTTCCATCCACTTACCTGGGTGAGTGGCTCAGGAGGAGGTGGTGGTGGTGGAAGGTCAAAATTAGGGTCTGGAGGTGGAGGGGGCAAGTCACCCCCACCTGGTCCAGTAATGGTAACATAGATACTGGATTTAGCATATATGTCACTATCCAAGCCCTTTGAAGGCTGAGTGACCATACTTTGCTGCTTGCCAGAAGAAGCTTTCTGAGCTTGTAAAGTTCTCTGTTCAACATCATTTATGTCTGCTACAAGATCTGCCATTAAAGCATCCAGGTCTTTGTCCTCTAGTGCACTCAGGGATTCTGTAAAAAAACCCACAATATGTGTCAGAGTGAGTGCAATACAAAACACTGTGTGTTTCCAGTTCAGTGGAATTCAATTGCAGAAAGCATGGCTACTGTAAGATAGAAGGTGTGAAAGGAAATATCATTTTAACAGGTTCAAGAAATACACATGTTTTAGAAATAGCCATTGATCTGGTCATACTGAAGTTCAGAGTACCAGGAACTCTATGAATACCAATTAAACAGGACAGGAGGTTTCAGTGATACAGTCTCAGGCCCTCATGATGTTACAAAACCTGGCCCACATGCAAAACTGACAGTGCAAACCAGAATGAGAATAAGCAATGTAAAGTGGAAGCTGGTACTTCCACTCAACAAAAATACTTAGGCAGCTCTGACCTCACACTGAGGATCTTTGCCCTCAATTAAGATAAAACTTTACATAAAAAAAAGGCTGCAGTTTAGGAAGTTATTTGGAGCACTTCTCATTTTTGTCTTCCTCTACACAGAGACATTTTGAAAAGCCTGACTCCTATATGACTGAGTAATGTTCCTTTAAAAAAAAAGTGGCTCTTTTGAAGTTTCCTAAATTGAGACACACAATTTTAACTCCTCCTCCAACAAAATAGATTTGTTTGTTTGTTTGGGTTGTTTGTTGGCTGTTCAGTTTTTTGATCAAGGGTGTTTGAATTTTTCATCTTGTTACTGTGAGGTATTTTAAATAAGCATTAAAAGCATGAAAGAGTCCACAGAGCTACTTACCATTTAAATCTTTAAAACCAACTGTAAAGCTGAATTCATTGTTGGACACTTTGGGGGATGGAGGTTGTACAGTCTCCACTCCTAAACTCTGTTAAGGAAGAAGAAAAAAATCCAGGTACCTGATGACATATTTACTATTACAGACATTAACTTTTGTAAATTAATGACCTGCATTTGTCTGAGGATATTGGCTCTTTGAGGAACAGAATGACACATCCTAGTTCCTGGGATTATGCCTGGACTGGTAAATAAGGCCAGGACAAGGATTCAAGAGCTGTCTCATAATCATACCCAGTGTTGAAAGGTTTGCCTGCTTCTCAATACAACATTAACTGCAGCTCCTCTCAGGCAACACCCAGGCTTGGTGTGGGCAACAGCAGAGGCTCAGGCTGTTCCTAATAGGCAGAGTGGATAAACCAGGAATGATTTTAGGTTTTGGTGGCATTTTATTAAGGGGGACTAGGTGGACAGTGTTTCAAGAGTGTCACAGAATCACAGAACCATTAAAGTTGGAAATGACCTTCAAGATCATCAAGCCCAACCATCTAGTAAACATTATCATGAGCACCAAACCATGGCCTGAAGTGCCAAATCTAGGTGTTTTTTGTAAACCTCCAGGGATGGTGATTCCACCCCGTCCCTGGGCAGCCTGTTCCAAGGACTCACCACTCTCTCAGTAGAGAAATTTTTCCCTATATCCAACCTAAACCTGTCATTTTCCATGAAAATGAATGGAGATGTTTTTCTGGGTAATTCTCTTCACCTAATTCTCACACGGGACATGTTGGTTTATGCCTTATTTTTTAAGGCATAATAATGAAATTAAATTACACTAAACCCCTCCCTCTCTAGATGCATACTTACATATGCCCTTAAAAAGCAAAGTGGATACCAAAGAACAAGATATTGTGATTTGACAGGTAAGAATGTCATGTGAAATCTTGGCTTTCATGCAGTTTAAGCACAGTTCCTATTTTGTGGCTCAGAATTATTGGTAATTTGACAAGCACTGACATTTAACAAGAGGAAAGCCCCCTCAAAGCAAAGCTGCTTCCATACAGAATCCAAGATGACAGCTTGAGTGTTTTCAAACATACATTTAATTAAAATACAACAAATGTATTGATTTTGTGGGGTTTTTATAGAAATAAAACCTGTCCTTTCATCATGCTTTGCAGAGTGTATTCTATGACTACAGCTTTAGAAATAGGCTTGTGCTGGTTTATAGTTTCAAGAGCATATTCTGCAGTGGCAATAATGTCTCTATAAATTACTGAATGCCACCCCAACTGTAACTTCTTATTTTGCCCTATCTAAAGATTACTCTTAAGCACACATCCAAAATGCTGCTGTCATTTCCAAAGTTTATATCTGACACTCAGGCTACATCCCATTTACCCATCTATACAAAGCATTCATACCTGAAAATTCTGATTCGAACTCTTCCTGTTTTGATAGAATCTTTCAATTCCTTGGGAAGGAATCCAGAGGAATTAAAAACATTTATTTGGTTGGGGGTTTTTTTTGAGAAAGAATCTTTCATAAGCAGTTAGCTCTCTTTAACAGCCCAGCCTGCTGTGATATTGCCTTATTCTTCAGGCCACTTCTTTTAAATGTCAAGGAAGGAAATTTAGTTGAAGGTTCTTCACAATAATGTCTCTGTACTTATTCAGAATGGAGAAATGTGAAAAAATAGAGAAACGAGGCAGCTTTTCTACAACATATCACAGCTATTTTTCTAATCTTGAGGGCAACAAAAAATTGTTTACCTGAGTGAGCATGTCCATCTCCCCCAGTAAATTGCTGAACATTTCATCTATATCATCACATGTTTGCTCCATCTGGAAGAAAAAAATCCACAGACAAGGAATCATCACAAGGTCATTTCAAAGCCAGCAACGGTCAAAAACAGTGAATATACAAAGTTATTTTATGCAGCACTCCCAATTAACTTTAAAGCAACTGATCATGACTGACCTCCATCCCTGGGGCAGAAATAACTGCTAGCAGATCAGCATCTCAATCCTGTATGAGCTTAAACACACACTTGGGTGCTACACTCTTTAGCAGCTCACTAGCTAAGAAGCTCTAGTTGTACCTTAAATCTCAAAGCCATGCAACTAGTGAGAACAAAGAGACAAAGTCTTATGAACCAGTCACCATTCCCAGCCCCTCTGCACCACTGGGGGGTGTGTGGTGCTTGTGGGTAGAAGAGCTGGGAGTGAAGTGTCCCCCACTCTCCTCCTTTTTGACTCCATTACCTGCATTTCTTTTATGTGATTGCCACAGTAGGAACACACCAAACAAGCAGCACATTTGGGAACTATCCCATTCAAGGAAGGTGTTGATTTCAGACCAGCAAATTCTTTTGACTTTTATAGCTTTGATCTTACTCAAACCAGAAACTCAAAGTGAAACCTACAGGTGTACAAGCCATTACTAACAAAAAAAAAGAGGAAAAGATTTATTGAACTCTCCAGAAGAATATTGGGTTTCATACTCACTCCTCCTCTACAGCCCCTAAAACAGTAACTTTCTGTTAGGTTTCTCTGTAGATAATACTAGTAATTCTTAAAATGACTGTAAGATACAATAAACTCAAGAGGAAAAAAAAAAGACAGTACTTTTACAATAAATTTCACATGTTATTAATAAGATTTTAAGCAGAGAAAAGAGTCAGAATTAAAATAAAAAGAGGAAATAGTGGTTGTCAAGAATAAACATGCTAAGGAAGGCACAGATGTGAAACCTAACCTATTTTTTATATTATTGACATTCAAACTTATGTCTTCTGGACCATTTTTTGATGTAACACCAAGCATACAAGCAAATATATTCTTTGTCTTTGATTTCCCCAAAATTTCACAGTTCTCAAATCTTCATTGAGCTGTCCTGAAAGCCTTTTTTTTTTTCTTTTTCTTTCTTTCTTTTTTTTTTAATACTCCCACATTTCTCATACTGTATGTCAGAGGGGTTAGGGCATTTTCTCTTCTATTCTTTCATCTTTCTCTTGCTATTTTAATCACCAAGTCTCACTATTTAGCTTATGCATATTAAACTTTCACAGGTTTACATAACACAAATATTGACTCACTGTATTTTCACTCAGTACATTAATTCACAACACCACTTACCAGAAGCCAACTTCAGATTTAGCAGCCTCTTTGCTGATAAAAATAATTGAAATCTAAATGAAGAGAGATGAATAACAAAACTCTTGTATTTTATTGTACTTTTCTGTACTTCTGGCATCTTTGTATCAAGCACAGTCAATGAAAAAAATAAGGTTTCTGTGTATTTGCTCCTACTTCTCCTTGTATTTTAGTGTCTGCCTTTTCTCTGTCACACACTTTGCTGCTGTTTCCAAAGATCTACTTGCATCCACCCAGGTGCCCCTGGAAGGGGGCCTTCCTTCAACCATTTCCTTCTCACCAGAACCAGTCCTGCTGCCCTGGATGACAACACAAAACTCCTGTGCTCTGCATTTCTAAGCTTGGCACCAGACCCACACAAACCATATTCCCTCTCCTGAATATCTACTCCATATATACCCTGAGATTGAAATTGGGATGTAAATGTCTACATTTTTTTGAGCTATGGACTAGGAAGTTGGAATTAAGTTTTATTAGTATCAGAGAAGCCTGGTAGATGTACAGGGGGAGAGATGTGGATGAGAAGCACTCCTTTTGTACTTTGCCAACAGGGAACAACACTGTTTTCCCACAGGGATGGTCCAGAATTCATGGGCACCACTAAAAAACAACGAGGAATTTTCTGCTCAGATGCAAGAATGGATGAGCAGTCCTTGCACTCAGTCTCACCTGGGTTAAGTAGAACCTCACCTGTGTTATTTAGTGTTATGCACAATAAAATGTGGAGCAGGAACTGCCTTTCCTGGTCTATAAGATGAATTCTGTAATTAAAAGCAGGATATGATTTCTGCATGATTGAATACATTTTGATTTGTTAAGATACTAGAAAGAACAGTAAAACAACTTAATTATTTTCAGCATGAAGAAGCTTCTGTGATTTTCACACTTGTAGAAGACAACAGCACCAAATCTGTGAACAATACCCAGGAAATTGAATTGTTTGACAGAATCATTATCACTTGGCAGGGAAAGAACAACTAGTAAAACAAAAGCACGTAATCCACTCTGCTTAAAAAAGAAACTAAAACAATATCACAAAATCTGACAAGGTGATCCTATGGTGTAGCTCAAAAAGCCCAGGCATGGCACTAGAGCCAAGCAGATTTGAAGTGTTAGTGTCTGGTAACTGTGCAAAGCACTGACAGCCATTCCCTTTGAACAGGAAGAGTGGTCTCAGGCAGATGGTAACCAGGCTTCTGCACTTGCAGTGTGAAATGAAGCTCAAAACCCTTGAGCAACACAGCACAGGAAACATCCCCAGCACCACACAGGAGATGAACTTCTCTGCAGCCTCCCTTCAGCTGATGCAGTCTGAGCAGCCCAAGGGCTACCAACGGGACCCGTAGAACAAAGCCACGCAGCAGATTCATGCCCCAAACAATACTAAGAACCACTCCTCTCAGTGAGCTGGTGTACAGTTATGGACACACTCATGAAATGCAAAGCACTGTAATTGTGCATGGGTAACAGTTTCAGAAAACAGCAAGGGAAAAAGGATTCAGCTTATTTTAAGTCACCCAGAATGATCAAAAGCACACCTTCACTTCCTAGTGCCCTCACTACACTGCAAGGGGTAGTACCAAGTTCACTGAAAGGAACACTAGCTGTTTGAGCATCCAGATGACCACTGCCAGCATTGTAGCTCCCTGCTAACACTTGATGTTTAAATGCTTCCTGCAGTGGAATGAAGAAACCAACATTTTAGACCTACTAGTAGGCCAATTATTAGATCACCCAAATCAGAAGTTCACCCTTACCTCTAGCAGACTAAGTAAAGTAGAATATCCCATATCAGAGAGAGAGAAAAAGAAGAGAATTAGGGGAGATGAAAATGACAGAATCCCCACCATAAAGAGTAAAGCTGCAAAGAGGGTAACTGATTGTCACAGGAAACAGATGGGAAAGTAGTGTGATTAAAAAATGCATCAAAACCCAGAGGAGAGTTACTGAGCCATCATTTTGCCCTGGCTTGTAACACAAAATCAATGGGATAGCAGATGAAACTCTAAGTCTGAGCACTTCCAAGGAAATGTGCACTCTGTAATTGTGAAACCCATCATCAAAACTGTCAAGTTAGCAAGTTGAGAAGTTGGTTTCTCCACCAGCAGTTATAGCTAAAAGCATCAGTATTTCAGAGAGTGCCAGGCAAGGATGATGAACCTTGTTTCAAGACCTAAAACAAAGGCTCCACCAATGTGGAAGCAGAGTCAAGCCTTCATGATGGAAAGAGCACTCCACACTCTCCAGTGAGCCTGGCCAGCTTGCTGGCCACACTCCTGCAGGTCTGAAATGGATCTAGCTGGCTTTCCCACAATGATTCTACAGTTATGTGTCAAGAAAAACTACTAGTCAAATGTCTCATCTACTTAAGTGAGGCAGGGTGGAAGTTCCTTAACCAGCTCTTGAATCATGTCTAGTAAAAAGTCCCTATCAGAAATGTAGGTCAATTTTTATGACATAGAATGCAAGAGAACTTCTATCTCTGCAGAATTCAGCCTAGAAAAATAATCCAATCAGTTACTAACTCAAGTAGATACTAAGAAAAGAAACTGAAGTTTTAGAGTGGCAAAGTAGAAATGGCAGCTGCCCCCAGGCTTTCAAAATCACAATCAGATTTGGCTGATGTTTTTTTTTCCAGTGTGTTGACTTTTTCTTACCTACATAACATCACCCTGTGACTCTCCTCTGCTTTCATACTAATATTTCAAAAAGGATGGATCAAAAGTAATTAGGCTGCTGCCAGCACTGCACTTATCAAACACAGCTATGTGTAGCATTCTCCAAGAAAAAGCTTGCACACATAGATAATTCTGAGTGCAGTTTCTTACTCATGCCACCTATTCTTCTGGGAAATCTGGTGTGCCAGTGACTGTAGGTTTATCTGCAGCTGAAATTACATTGCCTATTTATCTCAGGGATGGGTGTGACATGTCAGAACTCTGCTCATGATGGAATAAAAGCAATACACTACAACACTCCCAGCTGCAGGAAGACTGATACAACTGAAAAGTATCTTTCCTAGTTTAAAAGAAAGTCACATTTGGCTTTGGATGGAAATAAAACCAGCAGATAAATACAGTCATGTATGGGAAGTGTTTTCTAATGTTAACCTGGGACACCAGAGCATCTTCAGGTGACTGTGCCACAAAAAAACACTCCTAGCATTTTCCACTGATTGCTCCAGATGCATTTTTTCATACACTGTGGAACCAGTTTTGACTCCAGCAGCCTTGTTATCTTGTACCACATTGCTCAAGCTGACTCTACCAAGACTAGACACACTTGATAATAAAGCTGATAACTCAGACTCTAACTAACTAACTCCAGAATCACCAGATGCAAGTACATTTTTAGTTGAGTGCCCCAAACTCACTGATCCTGCTTCTGTTTCACAGAAATTGTAACTGCACCATTCATATCATCAAACCTTTTGAAATCTTGTTCCCTTTCTTGCCTTTTTTGGAAATTTAGTTACCTCACTTGTATTGCAGGAACAAGCCTGATGTCTGGACAGAGTTCTAAAGAAGTCTTTATTAGTCCAAAAGATGCAGATTTCACAGACCTGAAAGCTACACTGCTGCACTGTAATGATATTACACAGCACTTTTATTTGCCAAATTTCTAATTTAAAGGCCATAGAACTCCTATGTGTGAGTGCTCCAACCAGCCCTAGCACATCTCCATTTCTGTCAATGACAGCTACTTGAATAGTTTAGTTTCCATTGGAGAGAAAGAGACAGAATCATAGAATGTTTAGGGCTGGAAAAGACCCCCAAAGGGCATCTAGTGCAGCCCCCCTGCAGGGAGCAGGGACACCCTCAACTAGACCAGGCTGCTCAGAGCC
>JAOEGS010003220.1:0-72433 GCA_025447755.1 Corythornis vintsioides
AGGATTGCTACCCTGGACTTCAGAAAGGCCAACCTTGGCCTGCTCAGGGAATGGCTTGGAAAAGTCCCATGGGACAGAGCTCTGGAGGGAAAGGGAGCCCAAGCAAACTGGCTAATATTCAAACACCATTTCCTCCAGGGTCAAGACCAATGTATCCCAAAGAGCAGGAAATCTAGTAAGAGAATTAGGAGACCTGCATGGTCTGTGATTCTGTGAAAAAGAAATCTTTCCTGATGGGTTGCATCATGACATCCTAACCATCTTCTGCTTTGCAGAAGTCAGAGGGCCTGTTAGGCTTGTACTTGAACCTTGACAGCACAGTAGTGGTGCTTGGGAGCATTCCCTTACAACGTCTTCTCCCAAAGCTGTTTGCTGGGCTACATTCTGCTGCACATCTGAAATGTACACTACACCCAAACTGACCTTTGTGAGTGCCCAGGTGCTGTGGCTGTGAAAGCTGCAGAATGACTGGATTGAGCTTCCCTGTCCTCTGAGATAGAAAAAAATCCCACTAGTCCCACACATTCAGTAGCTTCCACTGTCACATCCCATCATATCCACTGACTTGCCTTCAGTTATGAAAAGAGAGCCCTCTCCCTCCTCTTGGAGAGGTCAATCTCATCATCAAAGTACTTCAGCACATTTTCTTTCTTTAGTGACACCTCATACCCTCCAATTATACAGTGTGGCACCTCCTATAAGAAACTCATATCCTTTACAGTGTTTACTCTTTAAATGCTTACAGTCCATGGTGGGAAGCATGGCACTCAAAGAAGGTCTGCCAGGCATGCAGAAAATGGAAAATGCTTTTCAGGAGAGTACAGAAAGCAGCTATGGTTAGACAAACACAGTACAAAGGGAGGGGGAATACCTAGCAAAGCAACAGAGACAACAAAAAAGCCTTCAGGGACTGCAATTGGAGTCACGTTCTTCTCCGTATGCTTGTCTAATCTCTGCTGATGCTAGTTCAAAACACGCAGAAGGCACAATCCTCAGTGGTACTAAGCAGACCCTGAGAGCATCCTTTGCTCCCAAAGAACACGAAAGGTACTCAACTCTTAATAGATTTTGCTTACAGTAGTACACAAGCTACTCTGATGGGAGGCAAAACCATTTTCCTGCTGAGTTTGAAACTAAAAGCTCTGTTTGGCAGCTGCCATTCAAGTCACGATTACATCTGGCCTTTCATGAAAATGCAAGCTCATTAAAACATCCCGCAGAATGTCCAGAGCTTCTCTGAGGAGGTAGGGAGGGGAAGGTGGTGCAGGGATGAAAAGAGCAATTGCAGTCAAAACCAGGGCTTGGTAAGCTGATTTAACAGCAAAACAAGGTGCAATAGCCACTAAGAATGGCCACGGGGAACAGCTAAAGGCAAGCAAGGGGAAGGGATGAAGAAGACCAAGGGTAGCTAGCAGCCACCAAATAGTTCCTCTAGGTGTCCTGAATGAAAGCAGAAATGGGCATTTACCTTTAGCTGTTCTGGGATATTTATTTTTTTTAAAACTTCTTGTTTGTTTTTCCTGCCTCCACAACCACAGCTCGGCTGCTGAACTCCACAGCAGATAAATGATGCAGAGCTGGTGGGAACTTGTGGCCTTATTTAAACAAAGGCTAGATAGAGTCATCTGGATTGATTGAGCCAATGCTTCCTTGAGCACTAATTCAGGCCAAACAACTGCCCCTGAGAATAAGGCCATCTGACCTTGCTGGGAAGAGACCAGGCAAGATGGAGACATAAAGAACAGCTTTGGATGCCAGTGCCAATGGGGACAACTTTGCTTCCACATGAACATTACATAAGCACAGTGTGGTTTCAGACCAGCAGAATTATCTCATGACAGGCCTACCTAGCAATTTAGCTTAAGATTGGCTCTGCTGCCTTGGAACAAGGGCCTCCCTAATCCTTTCTCTGAAAACAGGCAGTGAAGTGTGCTTAGGGCAGAGGGGTTATCCATCCCCATAACATCCTCTCAGCTTCTGTTCTGAGTGGACCTGCCTTCCTTTTAGCTCGTACAACTTGGGAAAAGGCTTAAGCTGAACCAAATCCTCCCATGCACTCCCACATAGCAGTGTATGAAACCACTCTGTTACACAGCCAGAACACCCAATTATCTCTATCCGGTAATGCTTCCCTGGGTGCCCACATGAGCTGGGGAATACACCCCATTAAGCCACACACTTTCTTAACTCCCTTTCAGTCATTAGCGCCGCTTGGGACTTGACTTGCCACTTCTGCTGACTATTTAGAGAACTAGAGCCTGAGTCACCGCCTCTGAGTCATTTTATGCCAGTGTGACTCTCTGGGTGTAATAGAGCAGAGGTGAATCAGGTCCTCTGTATCTAGTCTGGCAGCAACTCAGTAACTCCCCACCCTCTGCAGCCTGTAGGAAATACAGAAAATGCTAAGCTCGTGTAAAGAGTTAAGTAAGTTCAAAGCTGGGTTGAAGGATCACGTCTCAAGGAAAGAAAGCACAACTTGTGAGAAAACATAGGGTGAAGCTTATTCACATGATGCCATTTTGCAGAATCCCCCATTCATACCCCAAGGTCCAATCCTTAGCATAATAACTGGTTCCAAGAAAATTTTACATCTTATCAACACGTTTCAAAGGCAGAACAAAGGGAAAGTGCAGAGGCACCACCAGCATGAATCTCCAGTTCAGTCCAGCTTCCCAGAACCTTGGTTTCCAAGACAATTGAAATCTGCAGCCTCAGTTTAGCTGTCTTTGATTGTGATGTAAAAATCACTGCCACGGCAAAACACTTCAATAGTATAATCCTCTCCTCCTTCACAAACCCACTGCAAGTACAAATGAAGGAAGACTGGAAAGTCCTCTTTTACAACAACAGGACTCAAAGGTGGATAAAATGGGAAGAATTCACAGAAGATGCTGGCAAAGACACAAAAAAAAACCCCAACAAAAAACCAACAAACCCAAAACTCCCAACAGAGAGCAGCTCTGAACTTTTGTCTCTCAGGGACAAAAGCCCTTGTTCCTAAACATAGCATGGTGAAGAGCTCTACCATTAAACATCTGTTTAATATGAAAATTAATCAGAGCTGTGGCAGCCCCTTCCTCTGAGTCCCCTGTGCTGAGGGGGGCAAGCGAGCAGCCCCTCTGCCCCATGAACTCAGCAATGTTATGGGACAAGTAAGGAGGAGGAATGTGTGGGGAGGGAAGGGTGGCTTGGTCACAAAGTTGGTTTTTGTGCCCGTGTGAGGCTACCATCTTCTTCTTGCTTTTGTTTTTAGGTAAATATGCAACCAAAAGCTTGTCTAAAAAACAGTCTGTGTTCCTTCTGCCTTGTCAAACTCTTCAAGGGAAACATTATCGCCTTAATTGCTTAATTCCAATTTGCATAATACGGCACTCTGACAACTGCAAAAACAGGGATGCAAAGGGAAGATTAAGAGCGACATATGCGTGCTGCCAGCCTTTTGCAATTGGGAAAGCAAAGCTAAGGTCCAGTACTGGGATGAGCAGCCCTGCAGGTTCTCCCACTCCCACCTCCCCACTCCCTCTCTGGGAGCCCTTCCCAACTCTGAGGCCTCCAGACACCTGCTCACTCAGGGTTTTCTCTGTCCTCTTGTGGGTTTTCCAACCATATTTCTCCACCCGTGAGATTTTTTTTAATCCAGGGATGTCTGGTCCAGAACCTGGTTGGATGAGCTGTCCCCCTTTAGAGCATAAGTAGCATGAGGAGTGACTGGGGGAACTGGGGTTGTTTAGTCCGAAGAGAAAGAGTCCGAAGGGAGACCTTCTTGCTCTCTACAACTACCTGAAAGGAGGTTGTAGAAAGGTTGATGCCAGTCTCTTCTCACAAGTAACAAGCAACAGGACAAGTTGCAATGGCCTAAAGTTCCGCCAGGGGAGGTTTAAGTTGGATATTAGGAAAAATGTCTTCACTAAAAGGGTTGTCAAGCACTGGAACAGGCTGCCCAGGGAAGCAATTGAATCACCACCCCCGGACATGTTTAAAAGTAATGAAGATGTGGTGTTGAGGGACATGGTTTAGCAGTGGACTTGGCAGAGTTAAGGTTATGACTGGACTTGATGATCCTAAAGGTGTCTTCCAACATAAGCCATTCTATGATTCAAGAGCAGTGCAGGCAAACAGGTACAATATACTGAATATCCCTGGCACAGAGAGTTGCCCTTTGCCTTGCATTACAACCAATCGAGGGCAATATCTAAGCCTGGAAAAAACAATTTCTCTTGGATCTCATATTCTACAAGCCAGTCCTTATATTTTAAAGATTTGAATAATTTTTACTTCGTCTATCAGTGTCTTTCTGGATCCATGAGTGAGTATTAGATGATGGACTTCCTGGATACTCTCAGAAAGCCCATTCTCTCAATGCTTCTATCTTGATTGGGAGCAGATGGAGGGAATCTCGTGGAAGAACAACCTATTTCATAAGACCTCCAGAACCACAAGGTTTGTACAACTACAAGCACAGGATATCTCCTTGAGCCAAACTCACTCCCACCTCTGAAACAGAAGAAATGCTTCACTTGCAGAAGGCAATGAAAACATTTTCCTACTTCAAAAGGCCAACATCCCCAAAGACTTCCAAACCCAGCTGTGGCAAGCATACAGCAGGCCAATTTTCTGGCCATTTCTTATTTCACCTACATTGTCTGCACACCTTGTTCAAAACCACATCACAGTCTTACAGAAGTTCTGTGCATGTTACGAGCTGTGTTTTGTGTCTCATAGTTCTATTATTCCCTCTCTTCCTACAAACAGCAGGCCTAGTTAAAGCAGAAGAATTATGTAAAAATAAACAGAAATGGCAGTGATTTCTTGGAAAGGAAATATGGGGTTGGTACCTCTGTGGATACAAATGGGATAGAAAACATAAGCTGGACTTGGGCAGTGGGTGCGCCTGCCTGAACTCAAGGCTGAATTTCATAGCACTTAGGTTTACACACTAACTTTGGAGGTTGCCCAATTCTAGATTTGACACTACTAAAGCAGCTTTGAATGGTATTGGAATAACCCTCAAATGTGGGCACACTGATACTCCTACAAAGGTATTTATCACTTATCCCTCATATATTTATATAGTTGTCATGAGGCAAAAAAACCCAACAACCAACCAACAAAACAAAGGCAGAAAAACCCCTTGGGATACAACCATCCATGAATTTCTGATCTGAATTTGCAGCTTTTGCCTGTCTATATGTAATTGAGACACTAATGGTGATTGTAACAAAACAGAATAAAACTAAGAAAAGGAACATGTTCCCAGAGGCAGGATTTTTCTGCTTCTTGACACAGTTTGTTAAAAGCTATGTAACAGCCAGAGGCTATTCCTGGTCTGGGGCACCTGGGAAAAACAGGCCATGTATCCTGACTGATAAATTGGGCTCAAAGTTAGGCAGACATCTCTAGTAAGAGTCAGCAGTCGTGCGACCTCTCAACTGTATTACAACGATCAGGCAGAAGAAAGAAAAATCAGAAGCCTGTTGGCTTTGCTATTGGTAATGAGCCCCTACACTGTTCTAGTTAGAGAACAGAGGAATTTGCAGTAGCAAAGCAGGAGATGGTCATGGAAGAGGTGCAAGCTGCTCATTTAGTAGCTAGGTATGAAAAATCAATGACCAGAGACATGAACCAAGTGGTAAGTCAAGATATACAGAGAATGTAAGTGGAGAAGTTTTAACAACAGCCAATCTCAGAGGAAGGGAGAAGATCAGCAGACACTTGAGAGTGAGCAGAAACAAATGGGAGGGAGATAAAGAAAAGACCAAGCAGATAAATGTGAATGTCAAATGGCAGCAATCACTCTGCATCACAACAACGAGAGTTCTTTTCTCTCTTTCACTCTAAAAGGCATGGGAAATAGAAGGGAAAATTGGACCCTTAATATCTGTGGGTGGCAGGGGAGAGCTACCCTCGGTGTAAAAGCAGCAGCATCAGTCCCTGCCATGCCAGAGTAGGAAGGAGCTGTCTGTCTTTGCCACTAAGCACCTTCCAGGAGAGATCACTGTGGATTCAGACATTGTGCAGACAAATCAGGATCAAGAACTTGGGTGGGTTGGCTATTTAGGACGGAACCTTTTCCAGACACAATTCAAACTGCCCATAAGGTGTAAACCTCAACAACCTCCACTGCCCTACCCTTCTCCAGCCAAGGTTTGGAAGTGCAGGAGCAGCACCAAAATGATGCCTCCTGCAGACAAAGCAGTGTGCATGCTAGCAGCCAAAGCAAGAAAAGGAAAATTGTTCCAGCTTGGAGAGAAAGTTCCCCAGTCCCTGCAGCAGGCAGCAATGGCCCTGAGTAAGAGCTGCTACAAACCTGCCTTTCAGTGATGGCAGTGGGTCAGACCTACAGCTCTTGTAATGTCACTGGTTTTAAATTTAAATTCATGAGGTGCCCCATGATCCCTGAGAAGTGAAGAGGCTTTGACAGGCTGAAATCAAGGCAGGACACAAATGGAGGTGTGGTCTTTCAACAGCTGCATTTAATTGCAAAAACAGGCTGCCAGTATGCTGGAATGAGAGCAGAATGGAGAAGGTGCACTGGAAACACTGCTCTGAAGTGAGGCCCCATAATATACACATGCTCACCCCTTGAACACGTCCAGAGGTCAATCATAAACAGGCCAAAGCCAGAGCACTGTGATCCAAACACACCTCTAAGGCTGGGAAACTTCAACTCCCTCTCCAAAATCTGCTTTCACCCGTCATCTTTAATATGCCAGAGCACAACATCACAGCCCATCAGCACCTCCTCATTCACACAAACACACGTACCTATGGCCTTGATCAAGCTCAGAACTGATGACTGCAGATCCTGCATAAAGCATAAGCCTAAGTTATTTATTTCTTGCTCTCCACCCCACCCTCAGGTACTCCAGAAGTACTCTCCAGTCCTGGGGTATGGCAGATCTACTGATGCAAACCAAACTGGGATGAAGTGAATGGCTCTCCCCCACCCCTCTATCCTTCCTGGACTGTTTGGTTGGTTTTTTTCAGCTCTCATCTGCAAGGTGCCCTCTCCAGATTGCTCTTCAAAGTAAAATGCTTTTCTCCCTGACTCTCCCCTAATGCAAAGCATCTAAAACCCCTTTACAGACCTTGCATGCAATGCCTGCTTGGCTGTAACTCACAGTGAAAAATGCCCCATCTCCAGCAAGAGTCTCCCTGAGCCTTTTACCTATCTCAATATGCTGCATCTCCACCACCCCCTCCCTGCTTTCATTTTCAATTGCATGTAATCAGTTTTCAGCTCTTTAACCTTATTCTGAGTGCTCTTTTTTAACAATTTGCTATTCCACCCTAAAGCACTCAAAGGGAAAGAAACACACACATTTTAATTAAATTTCTCTCCGTTTTTCCCCTTTCATTTGCATATTTATTTTTATTTTTCCCCCATTTCCATCCCTGGGGAAGATAAATAAATAAATAAATGCAAAAGGGAGAAGGACATGGAACAGAGAGGGAAGGTGACTGGGATGCAGATCATAGGCACTGCCTGGAAGTGGGGGGAGGACAGTGAAGGGGAGAGAGGGGAGGGACAAACTAGCAACTAAGCTGCAGGTAAGGTCAGGCATGGCAGAAATTCAAGGGTGCTCATAAAAAGGCTTTTAGCAAAGGAAGAAAGAGGCAGGGAAGAAGGACATGTTTTGAAATGTTGAGAGTCATATGTCAATGTGATATGAACCCACTCCTAAGACTTCTAATTCCCAATGTGTATTCCTGATTGGTTTCTTATTCCTCCATTGGATTGGCAACTTGCATATCCAGTGATGTGCACTTGGGGATGCTGGGCAGAAGCCATGCTGGGCTCCTGGTCTACAGGATGACAGAGCAATGGCCCTCATTTATGAAATGACAAAAGGAAAAAACATATCAGGCCACCATCTAATGTGAGTGCCAAAAAAAAAAAAAAAAAAAGGATGTTTCAGAGTGGACAGAACTAACAGAAACAATTAGAGGGGAATACCAAGGTGATAGAGTAGTAGACAAGAATAACTGATCATTAACACCAAAAAATAAAATAGGTCATTCCATGCCCCAGCATGATCCTTTCCTTTTAATATGAATAAACCCACATCACTTGGCATTTAATGGCACTTGTTCTTATTTCTTTTGTTTGTTTGTTTCCAGGTTTTTATTTTCTTTTTAATCTGGGAATATGGTACAACCTCCTGTGAATCTAATAAGGGATGTCTTCTTTTAGCATTCCCCCTGCTGGTCCTACAGGTTCTCATTTCATACCTGCTCTTTTCAGGTTGTTCCTTCCCCCAGAATCTATATGGTGCTACTGGGGTAAGGCTGAGAGAATACAAATTCCTCTACGGAGGACTGCAGATCAAATTTGGGACCTGCCAACGTGGAATCCCTTTGCAATAACCTGGAGATCAGTTACAGCCCCATTTTGCACACAGTTTTGTTATTACACAGTACTCAAAGGCAGTGTCATCATCTTTGCTCTGCAAAATCCATGCTGGGGCATTCAGGGTTCTCTTCTCCTCTCTATTAATGACCAAGTCTTTTCTGCAATCTCTCTCTGTCCTGATTACCCCCTTAACTGACTCTCCCCGGGGCTGCCTGCTCTTGGTATGTAAAGAATTTATTATTATTGGTTGTGTTAACTTTGGCTGTTTGTTCTTCAAATTTTTTCTTAATCTCTATTTTACATCTCAGTGCTGCATTTTATGTTCCATCCTATTAGCATCACTTGGACAGAATATCCAATTTTTAAAGGATTCTTCTTCTGACTTGAATAAACACACATAACTCGGTATTTAAGTGCACCTGCTTCTCTTACCTTTTTGCTTCCAGGTTTTTATTTTGATTTTCATTTAGGGGTATGGTGCTACCTCCTGTGACTCTAATAAGGGAATTTTTTTAAAAAGCAATTTCCCTGCTGGTTCTCTGGGTTTTAATTTCATAACTTTTTTCCTTCGGGTTGTTTCTCACTAAGTTACTTTTTTTTTTTTCTTCTTCTTCTGAAAGTCCTTTTTATTTTATGTTCTGTGCCACAGAATTTCTGGTTGAGATAAGAAAATGATAGACAATGATTTATTAGGGTCATTTTCACTCCTTTCACAGCCAGGCTTTGACAGTAGGTTACCAAAAGGCAAAGCCATACCAAGATGTGTCTTCCCATCCTTTCAGAGAGAGTTAAAACAAGACTTAATTTAAAGGTTATCAGAGGGGTTTGCCATGGCAGGAGCAGACCAGGCTTTTGCCAGAAGCAAGCCAAAGCAAAAAGTGGCTCAGAATGCCCATGTGAGAGCTTCACTTTAGGGCAAAAATCCTTCTCCTCAGCGCTTACTGGTTTATCTCTAATATAATGGAAATAATAGAAGCAATCCCTCTCACACACTGCATCATCTCCCCTGCACCTGTTGGACTGCAGAGGTGCATTTCCTATACCACCCTTCCTTTCTTCCAAAGGTTATTATTCACTGCCTGCTGAAGGCAAAGCCTCATTCATGTTGCTGGTACCAGGGCACAATTCAAGCTTTCCCCTCCCCTTCTCTCAACTGATTCTGAAACTTCCTCTCAGACCAATCAGAAGAAAATTAAAGTACCAGACCTCCTAATAGCCCAAGATGGACAGACAAGAGACCTCCTACCACTGTTGATGCTGTTCACACCTCTCTGTCTAAGCCTGATTTTCTCCAAAAGAGGATTCCCCTTGGCATCTTACTGAACATGCTTTTAAAATAAGAAAAAAACCCCAACTATATATATATATATATATATATATCTCCATCCCTGTGACAATGTGGTTCCTACTTAGTGAGGACTTCTCCCACATTATCCTCCTAGGCTTGACATTTTCTTTCTTTTAGCCAGAGGGTCTTGGTTTCTGAGTTTTCAGTTTGGGCATACTATCAGATATTGATTTCCTTCCCCATTTCTTCATTTCACATCAGATGAAACAGCCCTTTACTTCACATCATCTGAGTCAAACTTCAGGCATTACCATACCCTGAGCTTTATCTCAGTAAAGGGCTGAACCACAGTTTATCATCTAGAACCAAATTTCACAGCTGAGGTCCATTTCCAACACAAAGGCTCTCAGATGAAATAAGTACAGTAAAGGAAGCAGTTCTGGGGCTCACAAGCATTTAATCAATCAGCAGCCTCACGCTCAGGGTATATGGCCGAGTATCTGCACATCTCATCCCACACACCTCTGCAAGGATTCTGAGGCTGCACATACCTTATCCTTACAAGGAAACTATTGTCCAAGCCCGGTATCATGGCCTTGATATGCCTTTTCTATGCCACTATGGATCTGAGAAGGAAATGCAATCCTTAGAGAATGGTCCATTCCTTATTTTTAACACAAAAAAAAAACTTGGGTTCATGCTTTCTGGTCTGTCTGCAGTGCCCAAGGCATTCAGAGCTGAAGCCTAGGGTCACTTTCACCTCCTGGAGGTGGGCTCATGTGCCATGGCTGGACATTACCTCCCTCCTTACCTCCCAAGTTATCTCCACTTGCTCAGCTCATCAAAGCTCTGCAAATATTCCATGCCACAAGGATAAATTTAGGAAACAAGGCTGAAACAAGGCTGAACCAGCCAACCTGTTGGACTTAGACTCTCAGTGGATACTGGAAGGGGGGCAACATTCACTAGCAGAAGCATGCATTTCTCTAAGTTTAACAAACATCAAGACTGAAACAACTCTAGTGCCATCTGCCTTGGGGTAAGGGATGAGCTAAATGGCCTTTTCCTGTCCCTTCCAGCCCTATGTTTAAGGACGTGCTGTTGTATCCCTTCCAGATGCCATATCTCAGTGGGTGGCTGAAGCTCATCTGTGGTCTAGAAAATCTCAGACTGTTCTTTACCTAAAGTGCTGCTTTTCTGGTGATGCTGTTAAACAGAAAGGAAAAAAAAAAAAAAAAAAAAAAAAAAAGAAAATAAAGAAAAAAACCCAAACCAAAACCCCTTTGCAGCTGTCACGGCCGCTCACTGCCTCAGTGCTTCCGAACGCCACTTGGCTCCCGTGCGTTGATGCATTTACTGTACTGGTAATTAATGCCGTTAGCTTTGTAATTAAAAAAAACAACTTTCTGCCTTTATACTTGGGGTGATAACGCTGCAAGTAAAAATTAATTAAAACGAGATGAATTGCCTTCAGTTAAACGAAACGGAAAGAGAGGGAAAGGAGAAGGCACGGAGGGGAGGGGGTCATGGCAGTAGCGAGGAGAGAAGGAGACAGGCAGGAGCCCTGCTAATGAAGCAAAATGATGCTGTCGACATTTTTAAAGATTCTCCCCTTGGCTGTGGTACCTTCTGTTGGGATTCTGGGTTAATGGAGCCTAAAGCTATATACGTCTGGCAGGGAAACTCTGAGTCACCATCGCCCCATCTCTTACATGAGGTCCACAAACACACCCGCCCATGTTTGTTCAAGTCCCTCCTCCTCCTCACCTTCCTACCCCCCACCTGGCTATGCGGGGTAATGGGCTGTGAAATTGGCTTTTCTATTATTATTAATTAGATCTGATGTCAGGCTTTTTGTTTTGGTTTGCATCTGTTTGGGTTTTTTTGTTTGGTTGGTTTTTTCGTTTGTTTTTGTTTGGTTTGTTTTTTTTTTTGGTTTGGGGTTTTTTTTTTTCTTTTTTTTTCATTAGCTAAAAGTAAGAGAAATACCCAGATTCTGAAAGAGACAGCAGATTCCTTACAAAGTTGGTGCTGGAAGCCAGTCCCAGCAACTGCAGCACACTTTGGGTAGAAGAGGCCTTCTTCCTCCTTTCAGCCAGATTACTTCTCTGTTCATAGCTGAACTCAGAAGAATTCCATCTCTGCAGACAGACTTGAGAGAGAGCTAACCATAGCTACAAGGATGAGAAGTAAGTCTGTGTAAGAGATGGAGAAGCTCCATGGAAGCACAGGATGTGGACAGACTTGATGAATGAAAAGTAATTGAAAGCCTAGCATGAGGCAGCAGAAACAACAGCATTTCAAGAAAGTCTTGGACAAGGAGAAGAGCTTTCTTTGGATAGACCCAAATGGTTCAGATCCAGCTCAAAATCCATCTTTGGAAAATAGTTTGAATTTACAACTGTTATCCACATCTCGTTCCCTTAGTCCTAGTATGTAGAAATTTAGGACTTGAGGGAGCAGGAGATGGCCAATGTGTTCAAAACCATGGGATTAAGTGCAACTACCTACCCATCCATGTGTCCTGTAGCACCCATTGCTTTACCACCATTTAAGTATGGGAACCTTAGGAGTTTCCCATGTGCAGGCTGCCTCACTGAAGACAGCAACTTACTTTTCTGTCCATCACAGCTCCCTAAGGGTAATACACAGATGCTCATGGGCACTGATCAATCTAGACAGCAAATAATAAATCTCTTTTAGATGAGCTATCTATCTACAAATGTTGTTGTAGAGTTGTAATAATACTTTATACTATCTACAAATACTTTATCTATTTTAGAGTTAATACGATAGCATTTAAGTGTCCTGGGTGAGGAGGAAATGCTGTTGCTATGCTGGAAAGTTCTTGTAGGACCTGAAGCAAAACCTGGAACAAGTAAGATCCTATAGCCTGAATTTAAAACTCCTGATCTGTAAAAACCTCTGCAGCTTTCACCATCAGCACTGCCTCTCCATTCTCCAGTTTCCCCTCCAGAGCAGCTCATCACTGTAATGGCCTGCTTCAGACTTCTGCAAACCTATGAAGAACCCAAGTTTCCCTCCCAGCCTCTGTAAGGTGAAAGCAATGTGGTTTCACAGAAAACAAAGTCAGATAGAGCTTGTGGTGAAACTCAAGAGTAAAATCCTGACTGCCCAGAAAACCCTCTGCTGTCTCTAGGTCAAAATTCAGACAGATCTGAAGCAGCAAGGCCTACCTATGTCCTGTGTTGAGGAAGGTCTTTGCTCCCACACAACCCTCACTGCTTAATTCTGGGGTTGCACCAGCAAGACCCACCGTGAAGATGCTACTGCTTCTGCCATGGCTGGTGGGCACACAGTGCTTTGCATGCCTGTCCATGATAGAAGTGCACTCCCTTCAAAACCAGCAGCCACACTTGGCCAGTGTGTGAAGGGGAGAGGGATGAACACATCTGTCATGCTCACTTTTGAGAAGGATGCTAAGAGCTGCCATGTGAAGAGAGCTTCTGAGACTGGGGAAGAGAGACCACCTCCCCTCCATGAAAGCTTTCCCTCCTTTCTGTTGTTCAAATGTGGTGTGGCCACTGCTGACCTGTCCTCCCTAAAAGATTTCAGAACTAGAGAGTACTACAGCCTTAGCCTAACACCTGCTGGGTCTGGCTCGGGGGGGCATCAGAGCAGCTCTGGACAACACACTGCTACCCTGGTAACTTCTTCCCATGGCTCAATTCTTAGAACTATAAAATGGGGATAATGACACTTACTCTTATTTTGTAGGACACCAGGAGCTCTACTGGTGAAAAAAAAAAAATCTCAGCGTGAGCCACTGGCATTCTGGAGGAATCAAGGCAAACTGCTTCCTCTCTGGGCTTCCTGCCTCAGTTTCTCTTGCCTACAAAAGCAGCACTCTACAAAAGCATGAACCCTGTTTACAAAGCTGAGGCTGGATTATTGATTCAGAAGGTGGAGCCACAACTTTTGTCTGCATTCATCCTGGTGTAACATTAATGAATTAACTGAGTGAAACCACAAGTAACTTTGGCCCTTCACCACAACTGAGACACTGCCTTGACCTTTGCAGGCTATTCAGGCTGTTCAGTTTGGGTTGTTTCAAAACTTCAGATTTATCTTAGCCTGGCTGACAGCTTTGAAAAGACAGTCAAACAAGCAGAGCAGACCCATGACGAGGTGAAAAGTGAGAGCTGAGAACATTGTTCCTGAGCTTTTAAATATGACTCTGCAGCCATGGTTTGGCTGACCATTTATCTGAAGCAGTGCCACAACCTTCTAACAAGTTACTTCTGAGGTGCTGAAGTCCAGAATGTACAATCAAATCTACTGATGATTCCAGCACAGCTCACACAAGCTCAGAGGAGATGGGCACATGCAGCACAGCAGGGGATTTACAGGCACTGTGAGAGAAGGCAAGGAAGGAGGATGGTGGAGCAAAAGGTGGGTTTTGGAGTATAAAGAATCCATGTGAAAGGGCAGCTCCTTTCACCGGAGTAAATCTCTCATGTGACTGTGGCATTCTGCCCTTCAGTCCGGATGGGTTTCATTTTACAGTGCTAAAGGAAATAAATAAAGAAGCAGGTATGCTGTTCTGACTGCCATGGTAAATCAGGCATCACTTCATTACAATCAATGGACTTCCACCAGTGGAGAGTTGATGTGAGAGAGGTGACCATTAGCCCCAGTGTATCTAACGTGCCAGCTATCTCAAATCCCTTCCGGATCTGAAAATCAGATGTTCTTTTCTGACTCTTAGAGGAACCCCAGGAAGAAAGAGCCTGCAGTGAGACTATAGCTGCTGAGGCATGACGCAAATTAGACGCCAATCTCACTGCTCTGTAGCTGTGTCAGCTCCTGCAGGGCTAAGCATAAGACACTGAAAAATCATGGGGAGCAGGGATATTGAGCCAAACCTGTTCTTAGCTCCAACCCTTACGCTTTGCTTCAGGAGCAAATAGGTGCTATAAAACCAAATGACCCAGCTACCTGGAGAGTCTTCCCACGTAAACTGGAATTACTCCAACCCTTTTGAAGCCTTGGCATAGAGGGAATAAGATGGAAACAAGGACAAAAAACGGTCTGCTCTCTCCTGGTGTCCCTGTGACGGCTTACAGGGCCCTGACAGCCAGCCCTGACTTTGCTTAGGCAAAAACTCATGTCCAAGCTATCCCTGCAAGCAGAGCCTTTAACCACTTTCTCATTAGTGGTACCAAGTGACTTGTGACTCCAGCCAAGGATGGATCTCCTTAGATGAAGAAACCAGACCTTTGCAGATCGCACTCATCTGCCATATCTCACAGGTGAACTGTAGAAATTTTCCTTAGGAAAGCAAAGAGTTGCTGGAGTAGTTCAAGGTCCACCATCATTTCACAGCACATGAGGATATTAGCAGTTAATAGACTCCTAAATAATACTGTCAGGAGAAACCTCCTCCTTCTACACCCAGTGGTGAGCTGGGTCCACACAGGCAAGCAAGTTCCCCTCTTCCTGAGCAATTCCAGAGCAGCAGTGAGCAACCCATCCACCCCATAGACATGAACTCCTCTCTGGCAAGCTGACTACTGGGCAAGATTGATGTGGGCCAGCTTAAATGCCATTCCTGTCTCGGGGTTTTAATCACCAGTGCTGAGGTTTTCAGTATGATTTGCCCAGCCCTCTAGTTCTACTGCAAGTTTTCAGAGCCCCTCTGGGCAAGAGTCCTCAGCGGGCTCATAAATGCATCACTTCAGGGCTAAAAGCAGCAGCTGCTTAGAAACAGGCACCACCAAGGGAAGGAATGAAGCAGGCTGCTTTATTTAATTAAAGCCCTTGTGGGACACTAAGGGAGACAGAAAATGGCTCTTCACACTGGAATTTCCCAAAATACCCAGGCTATGCACATTGAGAGCTGTCACTTCTCTACATGGTCAGAACCTCTGCATCTTGACATAAAAGCTGCCCTCCCCACAACACAGCAGCAGTTGATCTATCTTGCCTGCTGAAGGAGAGGCAAAGCACCACCTGCTTGCTGGATAGCCACCAGCATCCCTGGATTCCTATTATAGATATACCATCCAAACATGCCACTGGCCTAACGCTGTTTAGACCGGAGGAGATGACTGCCCCAGGAGGTGCATCTCCTACAGCTCCAGGAGCTGACACGCTGGTGCTCAGCTCCAAAGCTAGCAGCAGTAAACAGAAGACATTGCTTCAAGGAACAACAAATTCGTCCTGGTTTTCATCTTGCACTAAACACCTAAGCCTCCACCTGCCTAAATCCTCTGCTGCCCTTGCCAGGAAGCTGCTGGAGAGGAAACTAGAAAAAGGAAGATGAGGCAAAAGAAAACAAACTGCCAGGGAAAAATGCCCAAAAAGCTAGCCCAGAGGACAGGGTAGAATCAAGGTCTCCACAGATGAGTGCTTTTAATTAGGAAGAGGGTTGAACGGCAAGGAGCTTATGCTAATGAGCAGTCTCTTTTAATCAGCTTATTTTTTAAAAAAAGCATTTTTTTAGCAGTCAAAATAGTTCTGAAAAATGGTAATTATCAGAAATGTGTTAACATGGAGTGAGTGGGCCAGGAAGCCAACATGGTGGAGACTCCTGTCTGACAGAAGGGGCCATCATTGTCACGCAGGGTGCCACAGGGACGGGGTGGAAGGGCTCCCAGAGCTGTCACCCTGGAACGGCGCCTGCCTCTGACATCCCCGAGATGCAAATCTGCCCTTTTCTTCCTGGTCTGTTTAATCCCTGGTCTAATTAAACCCGTTTCTCCCCAACATGGTTCATCAGTCTCTCTCTCTCCTCTCCTTGGGTAAGTCATCTCTGCAGAGAAAGATGTCCTTGATCTTTGCTTGTCTCTTTACATCTCCACCTTACTTACCTCCTACCTTCTCCTCTGAGGACCACCCTGTGGGCAGGCAGTGTAGAGGCCTTCTCCTGCTAGTGTTACAGTCTCAAACATGCATGCTAATCACCTTGAGAGAGTATTTACCTTGTGTTTCCACCCTCCTGCATCCTCAAGAGAAACTGAGCCTCTGTAGTCCATGCCTGAGATGTCCCAGCTGAGTCCATGTGTGACTTCTTCCAAACAGCAAATCCCTTTACTCTTAGCCACCCTGTCTGGAGATGGGCAAGCATTTGCATGCAGGGGAGTGTAGAGAAACCCCCCTCTCCTTTGGACTTCTTTCTTTTGTCCTCCCCAATGAAAAATGACACTCCACCAGAAATGAGCAGGATCCCATCACATACATGCCCTCACTAGACCCTGCTCACATGAGCATTTGTAACAGCCTGCTTGCTTCTCCAAATGGTACAGCACCCTCCAATATTTTAGGTAGATGCTACCAAGTGAAGCGAACACCAGTCTGCAGCATCCTACTTTGTCTGAGAAAACAGACCCAGGCATGTAATGCCATCTGCTCTTGTAGGGCTGCCATCCTCATATTTCTCTGTACCATGTGCTATGAAGAGCACTACCAGACATCACTCTCAAGGCTCACAACATCCTTGGGGCAGAACACAGGAGGGGAAGGCAGTACATCCAATGTGACACATATGGTGGGGTGAAAGGAGAGAAACAGAAAATACACAACAAAGAAGAGACAGAGCACTAGGCTTCCTGACTCTCTCACATGCAGTGAAAGATGCTGTGATTCTCCTGTCTGAAGGCTGGTTTAGTGCTAAATGGGTTTCCCAGATTTCTGCAGCAAAGTAGAAAATCCTTTCAGCCACCTCTTCTGCTCTCCAGTCTTAGCATCAGAATACAGACTGAAGCCTCTACAGTTGTCCCTGTCTTGTATGGGAAGGGTTTTGAGCCACCACTTAACAACCATTCAAAGCCTCTTTGGTGCCATCAAGTTCAACTTATGCCTGAGGACCAGACACAAGCAGCAAGTGCCTTTCTGACAGAGAAAATGCCACTTGGTGGCAGGGCAGCTTCAGTGCCACTCAGCATAGCACTCCACTCTGATTACCCTCTCCAGTTTCTCAGATGCACAGTCCCAAGTTATGAGACCTAAAGACATCTAATCAAACAACATGGTTGTGCTTCAGGAGCTCTCACCTCTCTGGGAAGCAAGGTATAGGCTACAAATCTCATGGCATTCAAGTATTGGCCTGGGTTTATAACTCTACTTTTATAGCATAAGCCTTATGAGAAAACAATCAAACACATTTTTGACCCACTCCCAAAAGACACTGCCTTTCCAAACAAATCATTTACCACTGTGCATGACATTAGCATAATAATTTGGTGAAAGGAAGCATCATATAAAGCTGATTATTTTAAAGCCTCATCTGTAAATTCTGGTGTCTAAGGCTAGCAAACAAAACCCAACACCTTGGGCTATGACCTGGTCTGGTCTCAAAGGCAAGTTCATACAGACTTACAGGAACAACTTGAGTCAGCAGAGATGCAAAGAAAATGGCATTTTGTATTATCTATGTTCCTCCACAACACTGCTGATCCCCCTTCTGATGTGAAGAGTATGTGATTTAAAGACATGAGGAGCTGGCCAAGTGAGGAAGATAAACACGTTGTAAAACCAACACTATGATCTCTGCAACCATTAAAAATCCCATATAGAGTTACATTTTTATCCTTGACACTGCTTCTAAACTCTTATCAATTTACATACTGTATTAGATCCGTTAGTAGTAATAGCTATTTATATAGATGCAGGTTTGGATCAGGCTGCTGTACAGAAAGAAAAAAACCCAACCTCATACTGTAAGACTACAATCTAAAGAGTGACTTAAATACCACAGCATGTAAGGTTAAACAGCCTCAGTAGCTGCCTCCCATTGACAGCTGATGAGATTGCCATTAATCCAGTATAGAGGTAGAAAGTGTTAAAATAATTGTTAAACTAAATTACATGCTAAAATAAATTACACCAACTAGGCATATTAATATGCACTAATGGAGACTGCTGCTAAAACAGGATTCTTTGTTCTGGAGCGAAACGCCTCAGTATTATAAGCAGGCCAAAAACAAAAGTCCCTGCTGCTGTAGTGCAAACTGAACTGGGATTATAAACAGGGATTTTTGAAGCAGAGGAAGTTTTGTCTTTCCAACAGAATCGTGCTGCTGAGAGCAGTTGGACTGGCATCCCACAGCTGAGCTGCTCTCCACTTTGAATGGATGGACTAAAGTATCATGTTGAGATACCTATATTATCCTGTGGGTGAGCATGTGCCTGCTGCCTGCCTCGGGCAATGGTGCAGGCTGAGTAAAGCAGCACCATCTGGTTTGGGCTGCCAGCTTGTGCCCCAGCACTGGAACAGGGGGTCTGCATGTGCCAGGGTGGGAAAGGCAACCTCATTGCTTCCTACTGTACGGGGAATCAGCAGCTGTGCTCGGCCAGCAGCAAAGAAGCGGCCCCTGAAAGCAAATTCAGCCATGGTGCTTGTTGGCAGGGCACCCCCAGTCTGGAAAGGCAGTATGCAGGGGGTGGGGAGCACCTGCAGGCTCACCTGGCATTTGGCCTCTCTGCTGTGGTGTTGCCAAGTGTCCCACCTGGGCTCCAGAATGAGACATGGGCTGGGAGAGGACATGACTCCCACCAGGAGTTCAAACAAAAGCCAGCTATCAACTGCCCAGGAGAGAAACATCGGGAAGGCAGAAGGGTCCAAGGAGCTGCATCAATGCTGGTGCTTAATATCTAAGTCCAAGACAGTCAGAAGCAAATTCAGCCTCCTCCTACTCTAGCTACTGACCCTGAGTCCCCACTGTATAGAGGGAAAGAGGCTGCAAAAGCTGAATTTAATGCTTCTTGTTGGCACCATAGAAGCTGGTGGAGTGAATCAACATAACAACAGCCCTGTAAAGTTTTATTTCTGAACATTTGAAGACTGTAAACATGTCTATCTCTTTTGTCTCTCTTTTCTTCTTTTTAATTTTATTTTCCTTCTTTTACAATGAAGGGAAGTGATCTTGCCTAACACAAAGCAGAGATGACACTAGTGTGGGTAACCACACATCCCTGTAACCACAGGCAAAGGGTCTCACAGTCTTCTCAGCAGCCTCCCCTTCCTTCAGTTCCCAATTGACCAACATTAAAGGGTCTGCTCTGTTCCCTAACTGTTCCCTTCTCATTACCTCACCTCACATGCTTGTGTGAGATCTAAGCAGAGAATTAACAAGGTGCCTGCTGCAAAACAACCAGGGATTCTGGCCTGGCTACTGTACCACTACAGTTTCAGTGATGAATAAATAAAGCTATTCATAGAGGATCATCACTTCAGTTTAGTTGGGCTTTCACCATGTCTACAAACCTGCTGTTGTTCCAGAAATACAGCTACTAGCACTCCCCTCTATTTGTCTATTTTAAGTAAGTAGGAAATGCCACTGATTTGTTAAAATTTTAGAACTCGAGGCTCACATCTCCTTCTTCTGCCTTTAAAAGCACCCAGCTTTTGGGGAGAAATGACCAGCTGCAGGCAGCCAGAACGGTCCAATGTTCATTAAACGCCTTATTCAACCCCAAACCTCATGAATTGTTTAATGTACAACCGAGACAAAAGCCTCATTTCTTCACGTGTCAGCTCTTGTGAAGTGGCTCCCTGCCCATCTTGCTGCTGGCTATAAACAGGATTAACAATCCCCATGGTGGGACGTGGGGAAGGCGTGTGCACACTGCACATAGTGGCAAACACAAGGCAGAGGAGCGGGCAGCTCACTCCCTGCACAGCCCCATGCCTGTGCCCAAGCTTCTCCCCAGCTTGCTTGTATGGGAAGAGGAAAGCACTGTCTCTCCTAGAGAGGAAGATGCACTTGCTGGTTGACTATTCCTGACTGCTTTCCCCAGCCAAACATGCAGTGTTAGATGGACTGTGTGACTTGGTCTAGGTGATCCTGCTCTGGCGGGGGGGGGTTGGACTAGATGATCTTTTTAGGTCCCTTCCAACCCCTGACATTCCATGATTCTATGGCTTGAACCTGACTTCTGTAAGGAAGTCTACAAGGAGCTGGGCACCACATTGCAGGAGAGAGCCCCGAAAAGGTGGCACATACCACACACTTCTTGGAAGTACAGCCAACACCTCATCACCTCCTCCCCTGCCCAATCACATGTGCCAACCCTGTGACCTCACATGCATGCAGACAGCAAAGCAAGGGGACAGGTGATGTGGTTTCCTCCAAGATCCCTTCAGGGCCCACATCCTCAGCTGGGGGGCATCAACCCCAGCTTCAGGGATGTTGTGGCCACCATGACCAGAAGCCCAGGAGGCTGACAACCACCCTAGGCAATAGGAGGAAAGGAGGAGGAAGGTCTGGCAGCTAGGGGCTGGCTGTACTTTTGGTGGGGCTGCTGTGGTTTCCTCACCACCCTCAGTGGCAGCGGGGCCTGGAAGCACTTCCAACACAAATGATGCTGCCAGCTTCCAAATGCTGACCAGCTGGTGGGGTGATGTCATAGTCCTGGCCCAGCAGAGAGCCAGGCAGCACAGAGGGGAGTGGGAGCAGGGGGATAGGAGGACATCCTTGGCCATGAGAAACTCACCAGGTACAGTGCAGAGGCAGTCCCTTAGGGAACAGTGCAGGACTGGGGATGTGTCTTTAATTCAGCTTTCTGCCAGGGAAGGGGAAATGCCAAGTTGTCCCTCCTCCCTGCCTGTCCCCATATAGGCAGAAATCACATCTATGGCAAGCTGATGCCATCCTCTGGAAAATGCCATCTGGAGAACATTACTGGGCTTCCTGGACAGACAACACAGGACTCTGCAAAACCTGGAGCTAAACAGCACTTGAAACTCATGTCAAATGGTTCCTTAAGAGACAATAGCTTGCAGGGCAAGCCTCGATCCAGTGTTTTTTTTCTCATTAAAATCAGGAGGAAGCTGTACTGCTAACCAAACCCACTTATGAGTTGCAAAGTGAGTGAGAAAATAAAAGTGTCTGATGAGAGCTAGCATTTTTGTGACAGCAAAGGAAATATCCAACTCTCATGCTCATTTATGATTCGGGATTATTGATGTATTTTTCTGGCAGCAAATAATCTTTTTCCTGACACGTTACCCATATTGTGAATGTTACAGTCAGCTGTAAAATCCACCGTTCCCTCCTACGTACCACCGGACTGTAACATCTGCACCGCTGACAAAATCAGCACAACACAAACTGGCTGCGTGTTGGAAACATTGGAAAATGGGCAAGTGTTTATATGGATTGAGGCTGAGTTGAGGAGAGGGGCTGCAGGAAGCAGAGAAGCCCCTCTCGTGCTTCCCAGCACTGCTCATGGCCTGAGTGATGCGCTGAGTGGCTGGGGAAGAAACTGGTCAGACTGGGATGGCACCTACTAGTGGTTGAGCCACTCAAGGATTCAGGTAGGTAAATCAGGGTGTGATTTACCCAACTTGACTCAGCTTATTATTCACACAAGGAAAATTTTTTTTCCCAGTGAGGGTGACAGAGCTCTGGAAGGGGCTGCCCAGGGAGGTTGTGGAGCCTCCTTCTCTGGAGACATTCCAAACCCGCCTGGATGCATTCCTGGGTGACTTGGTCTAGGTGACCCTGCTCTGGCAGGGGGGTTGGATTAGATGATCTTTCTAGGTCCCTTCCAACCCCTAACATTCTATGGTTCTATGGGCCAAGAAAACAGAAAACCTGTGTAGCAGTTTCCTCTTTATGAGTATTTGTGCTACCTAAGCTGCTGTGCTTGCAGAGAGGGATGACATAGGGGCTGCAAGCATCATCAAGTCAAGATTCACTTTTGTTTTAGTACAAAATACTTGCAAATCTCCCCCAGCCCCACTTTGGAGGTGCCTTGGCCATCTCAAGCCTCATCGGTCATGGTCTCTGTGCTGCCTTCAACTGTCACTCTCTGCCACACTTCCCCACATCACCTTTTCAACTTCTCATGTTTCCTCAGTGCCATGAGTCTATCTTCTTGGCTTCCTCCCTGCTCAAAGAGCCCCCATCTAAGACAGCCCCACTCTCATGTAATTTTTGTCTCCCTCAAGACTTCAACGTACTTCAGCACAGTGCAAATCAAATAGCTATACACCCTCCCAAGAGACAGGAACCACATTCCTATGAGCACAATAAATACATTCTCAGGGCTGTTTGCATGTCCCTTGTGTTATACAGTAACACTGCAGCTCCATACATTTCCACCACCCCTTACGGCTGCTTCCCACAAAGCCTCGCTTGCGTAAGTAATCCCATTAAACTGAATGGGCTAGTTGCCTAAGCACAGATTTACAGGATCATGCTCTTAAAGGCTAAGCTCTTCAGTAAAGGGACCTGAAGAGTCCCTTGTAAATTGTCCACAAAGCCCTACACTCACCATTGGCCTGCAGAAACCTGGCATTATTTTCAGGAGCTCAAAGTCCTTTCAGGTCATGTTGACTTCTCTTAATGGAAACTGAGGTGCTCAGGCCTGTAAATAACAAACTCTTACTGATGTGCTTCACTTGGTGTTTTTCTCATGGAGCTGTCAATCAGCACAGATCAGAATTCCAAATACAGTCTGATTTGCCCAGCACGCTGAGGACACCAAGTTTTGCCCTGCTACAACCACAGCATCAGCACAGGCTGAGCTCAGGACAAAGGTCTTCTGGGTACTCTCATTGGAAGGTGCCTCCTTGGCTAAGGTTCCTTCTCCTTTAAAAGGCTTTTGCACCGACATCAGCCCTTGTAGATGACAGGAAGGCACGGGGAAATGGGAACAAAATGTGCACGCTATTCACATTGAAGAAGGCTTGTTATAATAGTATAATTAATAAACCTTAGCAGACCTCTATTAATAGCTCCTGGAACCTAAGCAAGGAACACAGCAGTGGTTTTGCCAGGGTTCACTCTGCAAGGGTGACATTATTTTGCTTACTGTTTCCACTTTTGTCATCAGATGCTGCCATGCTCCACCGAGCTTAGCACTGTACAGGCAGGAAAGGAAAGCAGGGTACCAGCAGAGAGAAGATGGGGAAATCCTGGCCTGTGGCTGAACGTGTTTTGATGGCTTTACAAGCACAAAGGCCGAATGAAGTCATGTTTGCAAAATTACTTGTCCATTCATGCATAGGGGCTGAGCAGGAATCCTATACAACTAAATTAAATTTAAATTATCATATGCCAAATTGACATTAATATTCAGGGCAAAGGATTTATTTTTTTTTTTTTCTTTCAGGCAGTGCATTGATTTAGTTTTAAATACTAATAAGTTCTTCCTGCCTCACTGGACACTGAAGGCATCTTTCCCCTTAGTTCCTACACTGCATAATGCTGGCCTGGTACCCCAAACACAGGCCTTGGCTTTGCAAGGCAAGACTGTGCATCCTAGGAAGGGCACATACAGCCTCAAAAGCAGCACAGACCCCACAGCTGGGAAGCTCATCAAGGCAGATGCATTTATCTTCTCCCCATTTTTACCAGGCATCTCTTCCCTAAACCACTCCTCCTTGCCAAGAGGCTCCCTGGGACTGTGCAGAGATCCAGACCAGCAACACAAAGCTGAGCAGGCCCTAGGGAGGGTAGGCAGGGAGGCTGCCACCAAGCTCCTGGCCCTCTCAGTTTGCCCCCCTCCCTCCCCAGCAATCCCTACAGGTTTCACTGCTGAATGCCTCTGCCCCTGGAGTACCACAGTAATTTGGCACTGATGCCTCAGTTCCTTAATTATTCTTTTCAAAGGCGTCTTTGATTTTCTTTTTCCCCACCTTGCCTTCTTCCCTCTCCCTCCCTTTTCCCCCTACACATTTTGACTCAATAGTTTTCCTTGAAATTGTCTAAACTTGCTGTTTATTTCTTGTCATCAAGCACGCTGTGATCTATCTTTTACTGTTAATATTTTTTTCTCTGCAATGTCCCTGTTGCCCATGTCTGAGTTCATTCTGTTCTCTCTTTCAGTAGCACTATATTTTTCCTCTCAGTATTTTTGCTTAGCTCTATTAACTTTTATTTATTTTTCTTTCACTCCTTCACCATGTTTCTTTTCTTAGTTGCTGTGCACCATCTGTATATCTGTTTCTGCCTCTCTCACGCTCCCACAACTAGATTACACTCTGACTGCTTTTCATCATCACAGCCTCTTGACTCCCCTCCCCACACACTCCTCTCCCCAGTAAAAGCCATTTAGGAGTGGCTCTGCCCCTTCTTGGGTTCCCCTCTTTGTTTCCTAGCTTTTGTCTGTGAAAAATACCTATGTAGGAGTGGTGACACCATGAGCTCTGGCAAAGCAAAGTGGCTGAGAGTGCCCGAGTCAAGACTACTCAAGATGCAATATGAGATGATTAATTCAATGTGCTATTTGCCAAATCATGAATATTTTTAATCCAGCTCTTTCCAAGAAAAAATCTCTCCCCTCAACATTTCTTACCTGGTTTTGAAAGTTCCCTATGCAAACAAATTAGTTTCTCCTAATAAAGGTTAGAAAGCAGAAAATAAGCCTGAAAATAGAAGTACAAATGCCCTGGTTTGAGTGAGAACCAAACAAATTCTGTTCAGTGATTTTGCTTTTCAGCTCAGGTTTTCTAACTAACTGCACTTTCTGAAGTTAGCAGCATGTTTTGCAGACAGTGTCTGCTTCTAGCAGTGATAACACCTCGTGTTTAGAGTTACTACCAAGGATACCAAGGCCACTGCTAGAACTTGTGTATCACACTGAGGTGTGCAGAAAGTGAAAGACTGCACCTGTGGGGAGGAGTGGACAGGACAGGAGATCCCAGACTGACCAACGAGGTATTCTAGCCCATAGATGTCATATCCAGTATAGAAAAGCTCAAGGGTTGGGAGTGTCTCTCTGGGAGAAGGCACAGAGAAAAGCACACAAGCTGAGCTGGCAGGGGATGCAAACTAAACTGGCAGGCTAAGCAAGCGAGCTGCTGGGTTAGGCTCTTGGCTTGGGTTGTTGGCTCTTCCTCTCTTGAGCACCAAGGAGGACTCTGTCTATACTGCCTTCCATCTCCATTGGTGTGTTCCTGAACCTGGCGCCAGGATCCAGCTCCTGAACACAGCTCCTGTCTGCTGCAGGGCCCAGTCTGAGACTCTCCCTGTGCCAGCTCCACAGCATCAGTGACAGTGATGGAATTACCATCAGGGGGGTTGGGTTCAGTATTGGTTTTGTACGTATTTGTATATATTTCATTATTATTATTTTAATTTTCATTAAAATTGTTCTAGTTTCCTTTTCTAATCGCTAAGTCTCTCTCCCTTATTCCTTTTCACTTCTCTTTGGGAAAGGAGGGGGGTTAAAAGAGAGCATCTGTTATCGGGCTGGGGGCTGCCCTGGCTCTAAACTGTGACAACAAACTCAGCCTTAACTGAAGAATTAGAATCAATGCCTCAAAAATAAAGGAAATTCACTATCTAAAGACAGATGTGCACCAAGAAGGCACAAATGTCCCCTGCCTTTCTGTGTTCATCTGTTCTCCAGCACCTTGGTCTCTTCTTGCAGCAAGGGGAACAGTGTTAAGCCCCCAGCCACTGTTTCTGCAAAGCACTGTAAAAATAGATGCCAGAAGAGTATCTTGTGACTGGTGCTCCAGAGCATTGGCCACCAGCTGCAGACTATGTGTGCCAGCATGTGAGGGATGGAGACAGGCAGCAGCAAGGGAGGACAGAGACAATGTGACTGAAGAGTCCAGTGTGGCTGGAGCTGCTGGGGATTAAAAAGGCCAATACCTGGGTTGGAGTAGGTTGTTTTTTACAACAAACACCTGCAGCAGTTTGGGCAGTTCACTCCCTGTCTTCTCACAGGAGATTTTTCCTGGGCAGCCTGGCCATAGCCATCCCTGCTGCCTCCATCTCCTGAGGCTGTGCCTGGAGCCACTGGGGAAATAAAGAGAGAGCTAAACCTGGCCTGAAGTCTCTATTTCTGGTGTTGGCTTCAATGCCCATCCAGTGTGCCCTCTCTCTGTAGATGGAGCCTATGGGGAGGAAACAGAAGCTGCCCCAGATCACACAAGCAACCTGATCCATGTACATCCTGACCTGGAGAAAAGGTGACCCAGCTGACAGAGTTGTTTATAAGCACACACATTTACTCAGCCCACAAAGAGAAAATGAGGCGGCAGCAAGAAATGAAGTTCATTTTCTTCTCCTCGCCTTTTCCAGATTCAGACTGAAACTCATCAGGGTCACAACTATATGGATTACAGACAAGGAGAAAGGTTATTGATGTGCCTCTAAGAAATAAAAACAAAGCAGAGAAAAAAACAACCCAGTACACAGGCAGGAAGGCTGGAAGCCACGAGAAATGCCATCCATGCATTCCAGCTTAACAGGAATGAACCCAAACCTCCCTCCAAATGCCAGCAAGGTTCAGAACTGGACTCAGAACAAAAACTATATCACAAACCCCGATGCCCCCTAATGCAATTCTGACTCATAATATCCTGACATCTCGCTGGGGACAAGCGTGGTGCAGTAGGATGGTGGATAAAACTTAGGTGCCATTTTGGTTTTTTACCTCCCCTATTTTTTTTTTAGACTACCTTCAAAAAAACATGAATGGTTTCTGAATTTCCCACCAGGGAATTTGAGAACATATTAATACATATGTGTGAGCATGTATCTATGCATGCTTATACACAGGTGCATCTCCATCTCTGCACATAAACAAACCCAGAGGTCTTCCTGTCGGGTGTACACACTACACACTGGGTCTCCCCTTCTCTCAGTCCACCCATTTGTGCCCTAAGACACTTGACCAGTTCTGCATCTCCCAGCACGTTCAGACATCCCATATTCTCATTATCCTCAGACTCACAGAGCCTGGCTATCCCCCCTGGAGGCTGTTCAGCTCAGAAATTTGTGCTTAGCTGAATTTTCACCATAGCTTTGCAATTCACCTTTACAAAAATAAACTCTCCTACGTGGAACTTTTGCAATCAGCAAAGAGACCAGAACAAGCAAACGGTAAACCAGCCCCGTCAGCAGTTCTCTAGCCCTGTAAACTGCACGCTCAGAGACTGTAGGAAAAAAAGGCCACCATCCCAACAGTGGCCCTGTGCTGCTGCTCCTCTCGTGCTCAGCCGGCGCTCCCCTGTTTATCCGATCTAATGCAATAAAATGCGTAATTAATTTCTAAACGCTTCTGTTGAACGGTGCAATTTGTCAAGTCGAGTTGTTAATAGAATTAAGCTTTTTATCAGCGATTAGCAAAAGAAGGTAAAAAAAAAAAAATTAATTACGGAATTGTATGCCTCCCTGCTTCAAAGCCAGGTTTGGGATTAAACGTTTGATAAAGGTTCCCTGGCACATTATAAAACATTTAGCAGAAGCCGCTTTCCCCATGGTGTTTTCTGCAAAATACTCTCTGTGCAAAAGAGGGGGGGAGCAGAGGGAGGAGGGTGGGTTCAGGCAGGATACTTCATCACATGGAGGGGGGGCTGGCTTTAAATCTTGCAGAACTTATTGTATGGCAACACACCCCCACACTGCATTCTGTATTCTGCTGGTGCTATGTCTTGCCTGCCTCGACCTCTCAAGCACGTCTTGTTTGTGTAGATAATCTATGGTGACAGGGAATTACCAGCAATATTGGCTATTTGTGCCTGCATGTCAAGAGTGCCCCAAACCCTGACCTCGGTGAAAGGACTGTCCCACATCACACATCAAGGAAGCACATACAACATGGGCTGCTTATGTAGTATGAAGTCTCCTTACAGCCCTTCTGATGACAGTAAATCTTGTGGAGAGGTTGACTGTGCAGATCTATAGATTACCCCAAGGGGTCAAGCCAGCACTGTCCACTGCCACACAGCTGGTGCTGGACCACCACTGCAGGGAAGGGAAATGTCTGCACCTGCATACCTTGCACTGCAGCAAGAAGAGGAAAGGCAGGCAGAGAAGAAATGGGGCTGAAGACCCACCTCCAGAGCACAGAAAGGAGGACTTGGCATCATCCTTTCCAACAAGCCTGTTGCACAGAGAATGGCTGGGGGAGGACTGCTAACCCGAGTATACTGCAAGGAACACCACCTCCTCTAGGCCTTGTGCCACCTATTACTCATGACAGAAATACTGCAATCTCCCTTTCTTGCAAATTACACTTTAGCTGCTTACACCTGACTTTGATGTACACTTGTGAAATCTGCACCAGAGGACCTTGTTTTGGAACACAGTCCAGCCCACGTGGTTCCCTGCCAAGGCCCATCTCTCTGGCACTCTTCCAAAACATTCAGATTAAATTTCTCCATGGATCCACCTCAGATCTACCAGCAGCAAGGTGAAGAACCCATCCAGGAGATGGCTTTGTCATCCTTGCAGGGACAGGCTGGGAAATGTCATTGTGGAACATCTGAAGACTCTGCTAAGCAAGAGGGGTGCAGAGCCCCCAGCATGATTTTCTAGGGGCTTTTCAGGGGCAAGCTCACAGACACAGGAGGATGAAATGTAGCAGTGGTGGGGGACAAGGGTGCAGGAAGAGCTGGCAAGTGAAGTGCTGGCGAGGAGAGCTGCAGGGCAGGAGGAGAGAGCTACATCAACACAGCTTTAAGGCACTGTACGGAATTAAATACTGACAACAGTTATGTTTCCATGCACGCCAACTTAATTAGAGGCACGAAGCTTTCTGACACCTCCATTTCATGCTGTCTTTAGAGCAAGTTTCTCAACATGCAGAATTTCTGGCAGCTCAGCACATGTGCTGTGCAATGGCCATGCATCTTGCAGAAGGCAATGAGGAAGAGATGAGATCTTTAACCTGATGCCTGCTCCCACTGTCAAGACAAGGTTGCAAAGCTAACTGCACATAGAAGTAGTTCAGATCCCCATACTGAGACAGAAGGGGAACATGAGGTGCCCTTGAGCATCTTCCCCACCCCACATCAGCAGCTCAGCCCCTCTTTTCAGCTCCTAAGAGACGTGGCCTTGGCGAGGGTGGATGCAGGGTGCCCAGCATAGACTTCTCACACCAACGCTTAGCGTTAGCAGCCTTAGCTGAGCAAGAAGCAATTACTGCCAGACCAAGAAAGGACTGTAGTGCTGATGGACTACAGCCAAGACATGAGACTACCCAAGTGCAGGGCTCAGCTCTTACCATACATGTCTAATAGAAATTCAACTCACAGTTCAGCATCTATTATTTCCTTTAAGACACCCAATCAGCTATCTGAAATTTTGGTTGGGATATTTTTGGTTGTTTGTTATTCGACCTATATTATCATATGCTCAGTCAGTTACTGTTCACCCCTTGAACCAGACTTGTCAATTCCTCTCTTTTTCTCTCTCTTTCCTAGCTTTTTGCATCCTTCAAAAGCTGGGAGATTGTTATCATTCACGTCCTGTCTTAAGTTGCCACTTAGCCAACCTAGACATATTTAGTTCCTTTAATCTTCTTCCCTAATAAGTCAATCCTTCAGCCCTTTAATCATCCTAGCTGCTGTTCTCCAGATTCTCTCTGATTTGTTTGCATCTTCCTGGTGTCGAGGTGCCTAGATGGCAAAACAGGGTTTTGAGCTGCACTGAGCAAACCATTTCCTACAGACATGAAGGCAAGAGGTCACAGCCCAAATTTCTTAGGAGTTGTTTCTTCTTCCCCCACTACTGTGGCCATTCTATTATCCCAAAACTTCTTGGGGAAAGCTCACCTTGACATAGCTGCAGCAATTCCATGCTGGTTGATAAAGCCTAATTTTCATTTCACCAGTAGGTTGCAGCTGATTCACCCCATTTTCCATGAGAAAAACAGACAGCAAACCTTTTCTGGTCCTGCATCTTTCCATTTGGAAAAGTTCCATTGAGAGCTACAAAAGGGATGGGCGAGAAAAAAGGCAGACCCATCAGTCTCCCCTCTCACTACTTGTGCTCTCCCCAGCTGGGCTTTGTTTTTGTATCACGAGTGTCACAATGAAATTTCACCAGCTTGGGGTCTTGATATGGAAATACATGAAAAGGAAGAAACAGAAAAAGAATGGGGAGCCTCAAGATGAACACTGGCCTTTTGAGTCATCTTGTGAAAATCCTTCCCTTCTGCTCCATAGATGTGGAATGGTACTTACTTCCTTTCCCATTCAAATATTTGATGAAATTGAGTATTGAGAACGGTATTCAGCTTTTGCTTAATAGCTACACATACCAGAATAATTTGATTCACAGATTTCTGCCAAATGTAGCCAGCGTTTTGATTCAAAGCTGCTAAGTGGTTTTATTTCATTTCTGCTTCCATCAAAAGAACCCCACAACCAAGTTCAAGTAGCCTCAACAAACCTGAATTCCCTTGCTTAAAGTGACATTGTTCTCAAGGAGATATCCTAGACAAGACCTTATTTTGCTTTCCTTCAAACCTCTACCTCAATTCTTTCACAGCAGTAAACACATGTTGCAAGTGTCTCTACATGAGAGCTTATTATTCTCATTAGTAAAAGCAAAAGTGCTTGCAGAGGCAATAGACAATTTGGGAAGCGAATGCAAAAGTGTGTCCCCCCAGGGAAGGTTCATTGTCAGGGCCCCAAGAGCCCTCTCTGCCAAGCAGACAGAGATGCCAGTCTGAACAAGGACAGAACTATATTTTGTTGTTGATTTATACTGGAAAACATACTAGTGTGTGTCACATTGATTTAAACTACATTATCGAAAAGAAAATAAATAAATAAATAAATACATGCTACTCTGACAGCTCTGCATGGGAGGTCTCTGCCCATTGTCATTTAAACTTGGTAGTATGCTCACATAGGTGCATGGCTTAGCAAAATGTGATTCACATATTCACACAGGCTGGGCACTCTCCAGCCCAGAGCTCTAGCTGTAGAGAGGAAAGTACAGGATGGAGAAAAGCGTGTAGGGCTCAACTCCCTGTTCTGCTAATGACCTCCTCTGGGGGATGGGACAACTCTCATTGTCCCACTACAGTATGCCTGAAAGCCCAGCAGAGACTCCCCAAGCAAGTCTCTCCATGGAAGGTATGAGCTGCTGCATCATGTACCCTGTGAAGACACCAGTGCTGCCTTGTGAGTGCAGCATTGTGCTCAAGCTAGTGAGAGAGAGATTTACTGGAGAGAGTCCAGCACAGGGACACCAAGATGAGTGGAGCATCTCCCTTATGAGGAGAGGCTGAGAGAGCTGGGGCTCTTTAGCCTGGAGAAGAGGAGACTGAGGGGAGACTTCAGCAACAGCTATCAATATGTTAAGAGTGAGTGTAGGGAGGATGGAGCCAGAATCTTCTCAATGTCATCCAATAACAGGACAAGAGGCAATGGGAGTAAGTTGGAGCACAAGAGGTTGAGGGGAAACACAAGGAAAAATTTTTTCCCAGTGAGGGTGACAGAGCCTGGAAGGGGCTGCCCAGGGAGGTTGTGGAGTCTCCTCTGGAGACATTCCAAACCCACCTGGATCTGTTCCTGGGTGACTTGGTCTAGGTGATCCTGCTCAGGCAGGGGAGTTGGACTGGATGATCTTTCTAGGTCCCTTCCAACCCCTAACATTCTGTGATTCTATGATTCAGCTCCCAAGTGCCCACATTACACCACTACAGTGCTTCTCAGTGGGACGTGAGGGCAGCCAGGTTCCAGCTCACTGCAGTAACCAGCTGCTGCCTTCCCCAGGGATATACCAGGATGGCAGATATAACAAAAATCTGTGATTTTCTCAAATGCCAGTGCCAGTGTCTGGATGAAAAACAAAACAAAGCAATAAATAACTAAATAATATTCACTCTCAGCAAACAACTTTTTGCATTTCTGTCATTTTAGTTTGGGCAAACAATTTCTATGCCTTGGCTACCAAACACTCAAACATTTTGCAAGGCAGTTCTAGTAGCCAGTTTCAGCACCTCAGAAGAATATGTGGGTGTTCTATTCATGCCGCTTCAAATATTTAAGACGCCATTTCAACGTGAATCACATAGGGTTTCCTCACACAAAAGCCCTTTCCCTAGCAGCTGGGGAGGGCCAAAGGTGTCTGAAAGAAGCTCTAATCAAATGTTTCAAGAGAAGCTGGCTGATAGGCACCATAGTACAATTTATAGCTGTCTGGATGCAGGTACTCCAGTTTTGCAATCATGCCAGCTATCAATCAAGCTCTATTCTACTGGTTCTTTATGTCTTGTACTCCAAACTCCAAGCCTAGATTCATCAATGGAAAAAGTTTTCTGGTAATTGCAGATGACTCCCCCATTGGACATTTTCATCTATCATAACACTTTTGGGCAGGAGTGGTATTCTTGGGGTAAAAGATCCAGGGCTGTGAGAGCAGGGCAGGAGTGAGGGGTACTGGCCTAGCTGGGATGCAGGGTTCAATGTACTTGTCTCATTCTCAGAGTTGCCCAACAACAGGAAAGTGATCTACTTTCAAGGCAAAGGGCCCCCCATTTTTCATTGGCAGACCACCACAACCATTTCACAGAATCACAGAATGGGAGGGGCTGGAAGGGACCTCTGGAGGTCACCTAGTCCAACACCCCCGCTAATGCAGGTTCACCTAGGGCAGGTTGCACAGGATCACATCCAGTTGGGTTCTGAAATTCTCCAGAGAAGGGGACTCCACAACCTATCTGGGCAGCATGTTCCAGAATTCCATCATTCTCACAATAAAGTTTTTCCTTGTGTTCAGGTAGAACTCCCTGTGCTCTTGTCTGTGCCCATTAACACAACCTTGTTGTTTCCCCCAATACCCTAAGCTCAAAGATGTGTAAAAGCCACACAACTCTTTATTAACACCCCTTGCACACCTGCAGAGAGTTTCATGGGTACTCAGTGCCTCCTGCCCTCTTGTACACAATGATCAAAAGCTTATGACAGAAGACCTGACTCTTCATTTTTGCAATTATCCATTGTTAAATGGCATCCTAGAAAGCCCTTCTCTGTGTCATGGAGAACAACCTAGTGGAGCAGCTGCTTTCTCCCATGGCAGCAAAGACACAGCTGTCAAAATGATGTCACAACAAACATCCAACTCCTGTTTTGAGCTGCCCTGGAGAAGACATCCCCTCACCTGGTTAGGTATTCCTAACCTTGAGTGAAAATTAGAAGTTTAGCAATACTCGGTTACAAAGCACACACTGCCGTCTGCTGAAAGGTTTCCTAGGAGGAGAAAATGCACCTGTACCTCAGCACACCCTGAGCTTGATGTTTTGAGGACATAAATCCCTCAGTCCAGATAAGGTAGGAGCACCTGATTACCAGAGTAAGCAAGGAAAGTCATGGTCTGGATCTTACTTCAGCAGACGAAATACCAAGGGCATGGTTTGGGTGTGATCTCCTAATAGGCCTAGAAAATATTTATGTTGCCTTGTCAGTCTGAGGACAGATGTATAATTTTCCTAAGGTTTTTCCGGAGCTTATTTCAAAGATGTATCACAAACTTTGCTTCTGCACGTCTTAAAAAAGGACAAGCCCACCATGTTTTAGGGTTCATTTTCATTTGAGTTTTTGATTGGGAAGTAGGGAGACCTTTAATGGCAACAGTTCTGAACTAAGGGATGCTATACCTGCCAAGCTCATTATGAAACTGTATTTTATTTCATATCCTAACAAAGTTGCATCTGCCTCTTCCACGATGCAGTAACTGTTTGAATCTACATGTGTGCCAGGATGTGCAGGGCTCACAGAATTACCATCTGTTTCCCTGTCACAAGCAGCCCGATGGTGCATGCGCTGCTGAAACAACAGGCCACTTAGGTAATAGGCTTTATTTTCTTTCTGCCACTGCTTTGCATGGATCAGTTATACCTGTTCTGCTCTCCCACAAGAGATTCCCTGCCTGGTTGCAACTGGGCAAAGGCCATTGCTGTTCCTGATGCTAGGAAAGCTGTTTTTCTCTCCCACCCATGTTGCAGAGCCAAATACAATGCAGACTTCATGGTGGAGGGCTTCCAGTTCTGGCCCTGCCCTGTGCTCCCAGTGTGGTGCTCTGCCATGTCACCAGGAAATGTTCTTTTGATTATTCCACCTCTGCTCAGTGAAGAACTCCCCTGCTCTGGAAAAGCCTGCGATCCTCCCGATCCCAATCCCCATTCTTTAGCCTCCTCCCCTCTCCCTAACAGTCCCATACGTACAATCAGCTGTCAATCTAGGTAGGAGGCTAGCTGTGCTTCAGCCCACCAGGATCTGAAGATGCATATGTTCAGGTCCAGGGGAGATGTTATTACCCACCAAGCGCTTTGCTGGGGGAAGGAGGGTAAGCCTGTGCCACTGGGAGTGGGAGGGAGACAAGGGAGAGCCCAACGGGGGGTTTCCACTGCTCTCCCCAGGAGAGCTCGCATTGCGCTTCTGCTTCTCCTCGGGGTCGCAATTACTCACAATGTTAAAACAACATCAACCCCCATCCCCAACAGGCACCATTCCCCTCCCCTCTGCTCCACACAAGAGGAAAATTGTGGAGAAATGCTACTTAATTATCACACCACGTAACTAATTAAAAGCTGAACGCTTGTGTGTGGTATGCTAATGGGGCATAAGAGAGTCAGGCTGCTTTGGTAAAGAGGCGTGAGCCCCCTCTTTCCCCCTTCACCTTACTGCAGGAGCTTCAGGCTGACAGGCACCTGGGATAAGGTGGGAATTTATTATGCTGCCTTTGAGTTCACAACTTCACAGAGGGCACCAAGGTTGAGCAACTTGATCAGTATGAAGGGAGAGATCACCTCGGCAGGCAGCAGGAGCAAGTTATACAGTATGGGGAGCTTGCTATGAAAATTACACACACAGTGGGGCTTCACGTGCACCTTAATGCTCATTTTTTCCTGGGTGAGGTTCTTGATAGGAAACAGGAGAGTCTCTGGAAGAATATGTGTATATCGAGTATTGCCTTTATAGACAAGCACACTCAACTGCCCTTCTGCCACTATATCAATACACCACCAGGCACCAAATGCCAGGCCTCTCATTTGACACTGTGCTACAAGTCCATACTTGCTTGTCCACTCACAGCCTGGGCCACTGCATGTTTGTTAAGGAGGGAGCTATCTGGCTTTGATGGTTTTGTTGGGTTTTTTTTAACCACCATGGTACTTGCACATCCACGTGGAGATTTGTCCTGACACCTGTATACCCTGCAAAGAGCTTGCATGATCTAGGGTGACCCAATAGCCATCCCACCATGGTCTGGGGACAAAGAGGGACCCTACAGGGTAGTCAGAGCAGCACACTGTATCTGTTCACCCAACGGACTGCAGGGCACTTCATTCACTCTAAGACCACACTGGGGCTGAGCTGAGATCTTTCCCTGTGTACCCCTCATTATGGGTCTATATGCTGAGTCAACTGCAGGGTGTTACCACCCACCTGCCAGGCAGAGGTAGTCCCAGTCACACCTTCACCCACAGAAAGCACCTATGAGAGAAGGCAGGTAGCCTAGGAGTACATAGGGGCTTCTATGGCTTGTCCTCACTTGAAAGACAATAGATAGGAACCTGGATAAAACTACAGCCCTAGAAGGAAAAGAAAGTGTGAGCAAGGAGAGGTATTAATTTATCAGTTAAGGGGACTGTCATCTCCTTGTTACCACTGCTTGCTAAATTGCACATGTGCCTCTTGTGACATGTCCCATGGCCTGCAGACCCTCTTCATGAGGGTCATGACTGCTCAAGTCAACAGCCCAGCATGTGGCCAGCAGTACCATAAGACCCAAAAGACCACACCATCCAGGAGCTTTTATCCCATCTGCTCCCCCTTTTCCAGAGAGGAGGAGGAGAGCAGGTGGGGCTGCCTGTCTGGAAGAAGCCAGTGACTGACCATGCACTGTTTGCAAGCCTCAGAGCTGACTCTGCCTGTGTTCTCCTCCTGCAGCCTTCCTGTTGCTCACTTGTCCTTTGGGTGCCTGCCAGCTGTGTTTTCCAAGTCTAGGAGTGCCCAGATGCTCCTCTGTACACCCTTTGGCATTTGTGTAATAAGCCAGGTTCCTCTACCAGATACACCCCAGTCCACTAGTTGCCAGGATTTTTGGCAAGTGACTTCTGTGAAGACAGAACAAACCCCTTTCTGAGCACTCACACACAAATCATGTCTTCTTGGTTATAATTTTATCTCAAACTCAAATCCTCATCCTCTCCCATTGCCATCTAGGATTCTAGAATTTTCTTTCCAAACACCATTCCAGGTCCATGTGACACTGTATCTGCAGCCCCTGCATGGCAGGAGGGTGCTATTGCCTTATGTGTTGGCTCTGATGCTGTTATATCAACACCAAATGTATTTGAAGACCCCATCCCAACAGAGACAGGGGACAGCCAGTGCTGATGAGGAAGACAAGAGCTCAGCCACTGTGGTCAGAAGTGAAGGAGCTGAGGCTGAGCACATCCCACCAAACTCAAGCCAGGGAATGACAAGGTTGAATGTCAGGGAGAGGCCAAGATCTCTGAAGGAAGATCCTGTTCTCCAAGATGATTTTTCCTCTGCTCTGAGATTCAAGTTCATGGCAAAGCACTTCTCAGTGCCCTTTGCTCTGAAGACAAGCACAGCATTCCTCACGGTTGGCCTGTCCTTGCTCATTAGCTGCTCTCCAGGAAAGGATCTTTGCCTCCCTGCTTCCATTTAGTCCAAGAAGCTCTTTCTGGCTAGCTCTCTCCAGCCACCTGTGCTCCCACTGTGCGCAGCATGGAGCGATGCTCTCATTCCCTCCCTGTTATTCTGCCATCTCTGTCATTTCAGAGTTGATTCGTGACCGTTTGGGTTTGGCACAGCACGCTCGTGGAGCGCCTCAGCTGCTGCTTGACCCTCCCTTCTACACCACCCAATTGGGTCCCTAACCATCAGCCTTACTTTATGGATCACCTCAAAGCCCCAGACTGTCAGAACAACTTCAATTACAGCAGCGATGGGCCCCGTGCCACCAGCAGCATCCACGGCCTTCCAGCGGCTGACAAGGACTAATTAGGAAATGAAACATTAGTTAAGTCGCTCTCAATTAGGGCCAGGATAACGTTTTCCTGGCAGCGCTGGGGCGCTTTAACTGCTGGTCCCATGATGACTGTGAGCACATCAGACTTGCTGAAGGAGCTTTAATGTTTAACATATGTTGGAGGATTACAGAAACCCTCTCAGCTGTGACATTTCTGTGTGCTCTCTGCTTTTTCTTTCCCCTGTAGCAAACAGTGAATGCCAGTACAGCAAAGGAAGAAAAGAGGCTCAGAGCAATTAGCAGCAAGACACATATAAAAGCACACATATACATGTGTGTGCAAATTATATACACTGAATAGATGCATTCTGCATTTTAATTAAACAGTCACCGCACTCCCTTCTCCTTCTTCCCCACCTCTAAAAATGCACCAGAGACAACAGACCACTGTCCCATGTCATAAGGCATCACAGAAACCCAAGAGCTTCCTGGCTACGAAAAACACAAAACAAAACAAAAAGAGAAGAGAACCCAGTGAGGTCAGGAGAGAGGCAGGCTTGGACTTTCTTCAAATAAAAGCCAGATGCAGCTAAGTCTTGTATGGGAACCTCAGAGGGACAGAAAGCAATAAACAAAACCGTAATCTACCAAACCAAAATGAAAACCTAAAATTAAAAAGGCTCATGTGCCCTTGGAGGAAAGCATGGAAGGAGGAGGAGGGTGTGAGAAGGTATTAAAGAAAATATACTAAGGAAGTACACAGTATCTCAGTATATTTTGGGCATAGTCATTTATGTGGTGCAGCAATCTCTGGGGACCAGCTACAACAGCACACAGCTTTGCTGGGATTAAGGAACAGGACTAGACTCTCAGGTGCTCTGTCCTGGGAGGAGATGTAGGACTGAGAGGCTGGGAAACCAACAGCAGCTGTAGAGGATTGTGTGCTACAGTCTTTGGATTCAAGAAAAATTCTCTCTGCATCTGCTTGCAAATTGGCTTTTGAAACACTCTTTTTTTTTTTTTTTATGGACATTTCAATTCAATATTTTTTTAATGAAATATTTCTGAATACATGAAGAATCTTTGGCTTTTGTTTTGGTCTGTGTTTTTTTGGTGTTTGTTGGGCTTTTTTATTTTTTTTCAAAAGAAAAGGAACTTTTCACTTGGAAAAGTGTCTTCTGCCTTAAAAATGGAGAACCTTTTGACTATTTGAAATTTGTTAATGGAAAAATTCTGCAAGATCATCACTTTGCCGTTTGGGGAAAAATATTCACTCTTCCAGCTTGTTTGAATGTAGCCCATCTCTTCAAAGCCCACTGGGAAAATTTCTGTTGATTTTGCTAGGTCAGAGTTTTGCTGCCCAGCGAAGATACAAAGTCCTATCCAGAAACAGAATACCAGAGTATCTGAGAGCTCTGTTGGTCCATGTAACTGGGACCCTTGAATGACTGCACCAAACCCTAACTTCAGTTAAGACTTCTGTATCACCATTTGGTGAAATACACCCTTGGCAGGGCAGCTCTTTTTAGAGCTCACCTTATGCTCCTAATGCATCACAATTTCAGCTTACACTGCACATGTGAAAAGGCTGAGGAGAATTTAAATGGACCAGTGTCTGTTATGGTTGCACCAAAACAAACACCTAAACCAGAATGAGATATTACTGAGGGGTCACAAGAAACTGCTCTCTGCCACTGCTACGAAACCCATGCCTGTGTATCATGGGTGGACCCTCCAACAGAAGACCAGAGGCTGACTGTGACACACCAGCAGTAAACTTGGAAGCTACAAGAACTATTTTCATGTCAGCTTTATGCCAGTGATGCTGAGACCATAAACTGGTTTTTTTGGCTTGAGCTCTGCACCGGCTTTTACCTTGTGTTGCCATCTACAGCTTCATCACACAAAAACTCCCAAAGAATCACAATGTTAGGGTTCCTCTCCCTGTGGCCACACACAAACGATGAGACACATCCCTAACACGTAGTCAATCTCATTCACCAGGCATGCTGGGGGAGGTCCTGGGAGAAAGTGACTTACACCTTCCTATTCAGGCTACTACGTTATTCTGCCTAATTTTGTTACTTTCAACACTGATCAAACAAGGGCTGATTAAAAAGACTAAGCACAATAAAAAGAAAGAACTGGGATGTTTTCTTATTTAACCCTATATAATCAGAACCATGGTTTTACTGATTCTCTTTTTTTTTTCTTCAGGTGGCCACATCTGATTGTAAACACACTTCCCACTGTTCTGGCTGAAACCAGTGACTCTAGGGGATGTTTCCTTTTGATGGAAATGCCTTATAGGGTAAAGACTCACACATGCAACTTGCCAATCTACATTCACAAAAGCTTTGAAGGCCCATGGCCCATTATTTCATGTAACAATAGCTAAATACTTCTAGTTTTATGCACATTCCCTTGGCCATTTTGTCAACCAAAATGGCAGGTACCTCTAGGAACGTTCTTTCATGCAAAAAGTACCATTCAATTAGAAATCAAATGAAAAAGTGGTTTTCACAACTTTGTAAGGATGTTAACAATCATCGGGAAGTGTTGCTGAGGAGGAGATAAGAAGGGACTAAGAGCAGGAATGAAGAACAAGGACACATCCAAGTATGGCAATCTTCACTCTCACTGAGTCTTCTCTGCTATCATAAGAAAGTCAAGTCTTTCACATCAGTCAAATCTGGGGTTGTCATTTCATTAGTCACCCGTGGGAATTGTCAGCAACTGCTGCAAGACTATTCACAGCATAGAAAATCAAATAGGTGTTTGTAGGATTCAGGCTTGTGTGTCATCTGCTATGTGGAACTTGCCTTCTGTACAATGACAACAATCTCAACTATTAGCCCGCTTCAAAAATTATGGGAAAGCAATTCAGAAGTGTGACCCAAGCTTTGCCCAGAGGCTGACATTGCCTTAGGCAAGCATTTATCTAGTCACCTATCTATCCAAACTCATTTGCGTTGACAAAGAAAAAAAAAAGCCAGAGAGACATGAAAATGATGGTATTTGATACCCAAAGAAAGACTCAGCAGCTCGACTAGGCAGTTTTCCTTGGAAACAAATTTCAGACCCCTGAAACCTTGAGATAGTCTTTTCATGTGCAAATATGTGCAAACTGAGTTTGTTCCTTAATAAAATTTCTAGGGGACAACCTTGCCACCCGTGCCAGCCGAGGAATACATTACCTGGTGGGGTTAACAGGGTTCCCTGCTGCAGAAATAAATACATTAGGAGATGAGACACAAAAGGTTTCACAGCTCCTGATTTTCCTATAATAATATTCCATTAAAAATGACTGAAAGGCAACTCTCCTATAAATCAGGTACCTCGCTGATGCCTTTTAGTCCTGAGATGGGCCTTCTTTGGTTTTAATAGCTTCTCTTCCTTCCTTCTCTGTCTGTCTGTCTCCAGATATGGCTGATTTACCTGGATTAGCAGAGACAATTGGCTCCGCATTCTTCAAAAAGTGCTGATCAGGCTGAGCTGGCAAAAGATTAAAAGTCACACAAATTGCTTCTATCACTGAAAGAGTCTAATTGATTTAAAAAAAAAATAAAATCAAAATCTAAATCATCATTTGCTCTTTTCTGGTTGTACCCTATCTAGAGGAGGGGCACTGGTTTTAGATGGGCAGGAAAAGAAGTATCTTCCTGGACCTCCCCTAGCACTGCAAGAGGAGAGGCATCTCCTCCCCTTCTCATTCTTTGCCCTCTTTAGGTCCTGATGAACTGAGGACAAAACTGGAAATGAAAGCACCTGTAAGTCCAGTCCTGATGCAAATGATCCCTCTGTTTCTCTACCTGGAAATTGGGACGTTTACTGCTTGTTCAGTTTGTGGTAGGTATTAAAAGGGCATCACAAACTAATAATGCATCAGTAGTCTGCCCTCCTTGGTCATGAATCAGGGAAGACAGAAAGGCTGAAGATGCCCTAGAAGGCAGTCTAGCAGAGTCAGCTCTGACAGTAAAGGCTCTTGCTTCTGTGCTCAGAAAGTTGATCTTCAACTCCTGGTGCAAACAACCAAGCACAAGGTGTGCTGGTACCTGAGGATTAATTGATATTTGTAAAGCACTTAGGAAATATAAAGTACCAACCAATTGTTAGCAAGGATTATTTCCTTGTAAGGAGATGACTAAACATTCCTCTATCACTTGGGGCAGATTCAACCACAACCATTTATTCAAATACTTAAACTGTTTTTTAGGTCAAGCTTGCCTGATGGAAATTGTAAATGTGTGCTCCATAGCAGCCACAAACCCCTGCCAGATGGGTCAGCAGGGAATGGAAGGAACACACCCTCACAGAAACATGTGTGTCATCATGTAGAGAAATCACAGCTGCAGTCAAAAACAAAGGGATGTACATATTTGTGTATCGTGGCACAATATATTCCACAGCTGACATCTAGGTGGGTAGGAGTTGCCTAGATTTTGGCTATGCAGTTGATGCTTTCCTCCTTAGTCTGCTAAAGGAGTGTAAGTTTCATATGAGGAAAAAAAAAATTAAAAAAAAAAAAAGCAATACAAACATATGTGTTTGTTTCTTCTAAAAAATAAGACAAATACTTCCTAGTCTATTCCCAAATCAGGAATTACAAGATGGAAACTGGATTTAACTTAGTACTTGACAGAAGACAGTAGAAGACTAGTTTCATCTTCCAACAAGCATCCCAAAGAACTGCCTTAGACTGAGACAGGAAAGGTGCTGCAGGCACAAGATTTGGTTTGAGCATGGTTGGTACTCATGGTTATCAACATTGATCTGGGAAAGACATCACACATCTAGCAGAAATAGAGCAAGCAGGGGAAGCCATCACATTTTTAATCTGTGCTTTTCTAATGTTTTGCAAAGAGGATCCTGACCCATGAGCAGGGTCCTGAGCACTACAAGTGTGGCCATCTGACCACAGCATAGCATGAGGAAGAGAAATACAGGACACACATGGAACAACATGTGGCAAAGGAAGATTGCTACCTCTTCTCAAGCCACTTGGTGATTTTTGTTCTTACCCTGGAATGGGAAGATTCAAGACCCCTTGTATCCTTGCATTGTAGTTAATACTACCTCCAATATTTCATCTCTTCATAGCTGCCTTATTTTATCTATGAATCTTGCCAGTGTCCAAACAGGAGTCTGTTTTGAATCTTATTGAGCTCTTACTAAGTTTATTATTTCAGAGGTATCTGGTGGCAACAAGTTCCATATGTTAATTAGACATTTTGTAAAGGAGCAGTTTCTCTTCATGGGTTTAAAGTGGTTTGTTTATTTTCTCATGTAATTGCTTCTTCTATTGTTCTTCTAATAAAATGAAAAGTAAATAGGAATGGTCGAGTGAACTTTTTTTCTGGTGATTATTTCTATACCTTTACCACAATACTGCTTATTTGTCTTTTCTCAAGAAAACAGTGTTGGTCTTTTTAATCATTCCTTATGAAGAAGCTATTAAAAGGCTCCAGTCATTTTTGTTCCCTTTCTCTGGTCATTCTTCTATTTCTGTTATTTCCTTTTGTGAGATAGGGCAAGCAAACTGAATAGAGTGTACAAGGAGAGCACGTACCATCAATTTATATAATGGTACTGTATTATTTTATCTATTATTCTCTACCCCTTTCTTAATGCACTCTCTCATCTTGCATGCTTTTATTTCACCATCACTATAGACTGAACAAATGTTTTCACCGAGTTTCTCACAGCCATGCCTTTTTTTTTTTTTTTCCTTCTCATTCTTTTCTTTTGAGTGGTTACAATTATTTTAGAACCCAGAAATGAGCATGACTAATTCTAATGTGTTGTTTCCTGAGTACATCACCTTCGGTTGCCATACTGCATTTCATTTACTCTTATGACGCCTGCAAACTGCCTCAGCGAGCTCACTGCCAGACCCCCTCCGAGTCTTTTCTAGGTGTGGGTAACCTAAACGTTGTTGTATTATCTACACATTTTCCCTTCTAAGTATTATTCCCTTTTTTAGGTTATTAATCCGTATTAAACACTAGACATAATACTGCTCAGTGACACATCCACTGAGCTGAGGCATCTTTTCAAGTTAGGAATCAGTTAAATATTCCCTTTCTGTTTATTCAGTACATTTTCTCTTATTACTTTATTTATTATAGAGCTTTATCTCATATCCAACGACAAGTTTGTTCCTTAATAATCTCCTAAAAGTGACTGAGCGAAGAAACAAACCCAAGGATTTGGAGAAGTTTGCTTACATGGAATTCACTCCTTTCCTGTTACCTTATCTGTTTCAGGCTTGAGTAATTTTAGCAGGGTGAAAAAAAAGACACCCAGCTTATATGGAAGTCTGATTGGTTTGACCGTGTCAAATCACAGAAATTGCAGCAAGGTGGAACCAGAAGGGACCTCAAGAACATCATTTGGTGTAGCCCACTACAGCAACACAGGATCAAATGCACCTTCAACTCCATTCCTGGAGAGTATCTGCCTACACAGCTTGAAGAAACTTCGATGAAGAAACTCCTCATCCCCCCACCTTTGCTAATCCTTTCCATTACTTTGCTAGTCACAGGCAGAATGTCTTCCTAGTATTTAACCCATTACTTGGGGAAGCGCAGCACAAGGGAGCAATACCAACTCTAGGAGAAAAATTTACAGGAACAAAGACTCTTGTATTTCTCTTTGTCTTCCCCATTTAGAACAAGGAAACTTTTATGACTCTAGTTCTTTTAACCTTCGCCTTCAGGTCGTGGTTGTTCAGTCTCTTGGGAAGACTGTGACTCCCCTCTGAGCTCTCTCTTGCTCATTTTTATCTTGCTTAAAGTGTGTTGTACCAAACTGTAGGCTGGGTATGGCTGAGCAATGACTGCTGGCACCTAGCACAGAACATGCCTGTCCATGGGGCTCAGGATGACACACAAGGTCTTTTTTGTTCAATTTGACACTTTCACAACTACCGGTGGGTTTTTTACTACTTCTAATTCACATTTCATCCAGCTTGCCCAATGCCAAAACAAAAAGTTCTTTAATCTTGAGAAGACTGAGAAGGGACCTTATTAATGTCCATAAACATCTGAAGGTTGGGTATCAAAATGGAAGGAGCCGATGTCTTTTCTGTAGTGCCCAGCAATAGGACAAGGAACAACAGGTATAAACTTGAGCATAGAAGATTCCACCTCAACAAGAGGAGGAACTTCTTCACTGTGAGGGGGACAGAGCTGCCCAGAGAGATTGTGGAGTCACCTTCTCTAGAGACTTTCAAAACCCACCAGGATGCATCCTATGTGTTTGCCCTGGGTGATCCTGCTTTGGCAGAGGGTTGGACTTGATCTCTAGGGGTCCCTTCCAACCCCTAACATTCTATGATTCTATAATTTAATTTCCAGAATCTGACCTTGCAGCTTTAATTTTTTTTTTAAAAAAAAACCTCTTACCTTGATTTTAATAATTGTCTACAAATATTTACCAGCAACTTGCCAGTCACTTCAAAAACCCCTGCTCATCCTGGCTATATACAGTGATCAAAGGGTCTGGTGCTCTATACCTCAGTGTAAATCTGCTCAAACTGACTAAAAAATACCAGAGGTGGTTTGGTTTTTTTTGTTCTACTTACTCAAGAAAGCACAGAGGTTCTGAGAGTCATTTTCTCAGCCAGAGCTAACCACACACAGTATGGGAAGATTAAAATTAGTCCATTCATGACCCTTTTGTTGTAATACCTTTGCCCTTGACAATGCTTGAAAAGTGTCAAATAAGCTGGGACAGGTGAGGCACCCCCCCCAAAACATGCACTGTAGAAATGATAAATGAAGCAGAGTTGCTTAGCCTTCCCACCATGCCCTTAACCTTCTGTCTATATCCATATTTATGATTAATCTATGGAGTGAGGTAGATGCAAGTTTGCAGTCACGAGACAGAGATACATGGATATATCTAGAAAGAGGAGAAGGAGAAAGAGCAAGGCAGGATTTTCAATCTAGTGTTTAGTTTATCAAATTAAGAGCAATAGTTTGATATGCATTACATGGGTCAAAGCTGCTTAGTGCAAGACACGAGATTCTTTGACCTGCCCCACTTGCAGGATGACTCTCTTACATAAAAAGAGTCACTCTCCAAGCACGCATTTTAATTTACTGTACACAAACCCAGTCATCAAACAAAAGGTATGGAGAGCATCCCGAGGACTCCTCTTGCCACTCTCTGTGTGTGCCCACATGCTATTATGAAGAGAAAGCTTCCAGGTCACAGCAGGGATGTTTATTTTTGAGTGCGTGTGTACAAAGGATATCTGGCACCATCAGCCTGCTCAGCTTAGTGCACTAACGTTTTCCAAAGACAGAGCAAGAGAGCAAAGAGGAGATGTGTTTGAAATAGAGCAAAACACAAATGATACCTTCAGACAGCAGCGGCGCATGCAGAGAGCACAGGAGCTTTCAGAGCAAGGGGGCTTGCATGTGCGTGTGCTTTCTCTTAATAGTTTCATCCTGGACAGAATGAAAGCTCACAGCAAGCTGTCCTATCATCATCACACTCCTGTGAAAATGAAAAAAACATTCCCAGCCCTTTCCTTTGTTATACTCTCAAGTTATTCCAAAAGAGAGTTTCCACATTGCTCTTATAGCTGTTATCCACCTACTGTGTTCTCAAAATGCAGGAAAAAAAGCCTATAAAATGTTATAATTTTCCTATCCAAAGGGAATTCCCAACTTGCTTCAGCTAGGCTTGATTAACCCCTTGAGGACAAGGGGGAGTTTCTGGTAAAGGAGGAGTTCCTCAGTGGCCACATAATAACATTCAAGGCTTATGGAAATCATCCTAAACTCATTTGGGTCCCTGCACCTCAAGTCTTTAACCTCGAGCTTAACGAACACTTGCAGCTGTCAGGAGATACTAGCTGGCTGAATTTCAACTCCAGCCTTTCCCAAAGGCCATCCCAGCAGGGTCTCTGGAAGAGGCCTCCTCTGTGGACAAAGGACTTTCAATTCACAGCCTAGTGCTAGGGCTCAATAGGCCAGCAGCAAAGAGAAGCACTGTCAAAAAAATACCTGGTCCACAGCCCTCAATGGGAGGGGAAGATGTCTCCTGACACTGCAAAATAGAGAGCAGATTTCAGCATCCTGAACTTTCACAGCTCCGGGGAGGAAAGTGGCAGAAAGAGTTTGTACAGGCTGAGGAAATATGGAGATGAAAGTACATTGCTCATCTGGAGCTCGTCCTTTCTGCCACTGGAGGCTTTTTCAACGGCAAAAATACATCCCCATTGTGTGTTTTATGGAGACCAAGATAATCCATTACAAGGATAAGAATGACACATAACACAGTATAAGACGCTGGGCAAGGAAACTAGTAAATAATCTTTTAAATTATGTATTTAGCTCACTCTGCTCCCAGGAAGGGACATGGCTATTCTACTGGATAAGTTCACTGGCCAGAACATTTACAGAAATAGTCAATGTTAAGTGAACAGTAGAGAATATTTGCTGAAATCACCTTCTAAGCCTGGAAAATAGAATAGATGCCCTGGAAAACCAACTGTGAGTTTGCAAATGTACATTAAGATGTCCCTGTGCTGCTCTGCTAATCTCCTAGATGAAAATTGCTCTGAAACAGGCAATGTACAGCAGGCTTTCCTCAAAGTGAATGTGCCTTTACACGCCCAGAAATTTGTAGGCCTGCTTAAGAATAAAAATGAGAGATGTAGTCAGAGAGCCATTTAGCAGCAGTTCGCTTGGAAACAACACAACCTATTGATCCTAGGTCACAAGAAAAAACCAAACAGCCCAGACATTACATGGGCTCCTGAGAACAGCTCAGGGAGCTGGGAAACATCATCTTTGATATCCCAAAATGCTGCACACAGAGCAAAAGCAGCCAGCAAAAGAAGATGATAAAACCTCCAAGTCAAATAATGGTGATCAGAGAGCCTTACCCCTGTGTAGCTCACTGTTAGAAATGAGGCTGGGTCCAAAGACCCCATGGGAGGAAAAGGACAACAGTTCTACAACAATTAACACAAAGAAGTTGTTCAGGCATCAGCCCTGCAGCTTGAAATGGATGGATCCAGCCTGCACCAGGACATGCACCAGGTGGCTTTGCAGAGCTCACCTTGGCCAGAAGGCTGGCAGGTAAGTAGACTGTGGACTGGATTGGAGTTAATAGCTGCCACCTTTTCCTTCAGGATGTTTGGGACTGAGCAGCCCCATCTCTGCTATGTTCATTAACACCAGAAAGAGAGTTGAGCCCAGAACACCTACACACAAGCACAGCTGTGGGGAGGACATGTCTGTGCAGGGCAGGCTGTGAAGCTGCATCAATCCCCAATTCCTTTTTGGAAAAATGAAAGTCCTTGACTCAAGCATGAATGATACTGGCAAAGATCCCATTACTGTAAAGCTCTCTGCCAGGCAGCCACCTCTCCCCCTCCCCTTTTTTATATCTCTAAGGTCACTAAACTGCAATTTAGTCATCATTCTTTATAGAGCATGAGCAGATATGAAACATCTGGAAACTGTTGTAGTCACACTTTGAGATATACATCCCAAGGGAATTTAACCGCATAGGAATGGGATGAAGTACATTTTACCTCGAGGTCACTGCAGCTTGAATGCCTCCTCAGTAGCTAGTTACTGGGTACTAATGCCTTTTATATGACCAACTATGAAATGAGTTAGAAGGTCTCAGTACAATTCCCAGTGAGAGGAAAATCTCAACCCAAAGATCAGCTCAAAAAGTCCATTAGACAGCCTTCTTTCTGGCACTATCAGTGAGGAAAAGCTGGACACAAAAATTTCACTCCTTGCTTAATTCCAAATGTGGTCCTTCTAGAGATGAACTGTGGTCTGCTGGTAGGAAAGAAATTTGCCCTGCTGTTGCCTGTGCTTTGCAAGTAGGTAACAGCAGCCCCCAAACACATAAAGAAGTACTCCCAACCTGATATAAAAAAGGATTTATGCAAAAACGGGAGCAGAGGATATTTTTTCAAACCCCTGCAGCATCCAGCACCAGCATCAGCCAATTACAGGAGAATGAATTTTTTTACCTGACCCACACTATAGAAGGTTAATTTAAACTTTATCTTTAGTAATCTCACATCTTTTTATTTACTTTATTCAGGGGGCGGAGGGTTAAACATGAGGTGTTTTTGAATAATTAAATGAAGTAGGAAGCACTATCTTCCTGACAAAGCTCCTAATCTTCCTTGTTTATTAATAGGAGCTGTGTAAAGACTGTCTGTCCTTAATCCCAGCTCTTACCATGCAAATTCAGAACATTAGAAATAGAAGAGGCTAATTGAGGTCCTAATGTCAGGAAGAGGACCATGTCAGTGTCAAAAACTAAAAAGGACCAGGTCTGATCAGTGCCTGGATGCAGAGCCACCAAGGGAAGCCTCACTGGCTTGGGAATGGAAGCCAACGATTTGGCTCTTTGGGATTCAAGCCTCGCCCTGCAGGACTCAGACAAGCCCCGTTCAATTCTTCTGGTGCCCAAGATGCTGCATTTGGCACCACGCTGCACTTCAGGGGCAGGCATTTGATTTGGTTTTGAAGAGCTCCGGGCCACAGTTTGGCACTGAGCCACCCCCCTGTGACGGGCAGGGACAGACTTCCCAGCTATCCCTGTGTGCGGGTGCCTGACCACGCTGGCAGCTGCTCACCTGCGGGGTTTGGGCATGGGGTCTGACCCCTGCAGGTACGGGTGGGTTGGAGGCTTTGCTATTAAAAAGCCTAAGCTCTTCCCTCTTCCCCGACATCCTCCCCAAAGACTCAGCTGCCTAATCAAATGCTCTGGCTCAGCTTATGAGCTCTGACAAGATCGCAGCCCAAGGAGGCTTGAGTACAGACTCAGCAATCCTTACTACATCCAGCCCAATTTAGCCAAGCTCTCAGTGCTTCCCGTGCACAGTAAAGACCTAATCTGAAGGTAATCATTAATTCATTACTGCCACAAGGATATGGCAATCAGCAATAGGATGCTGACTGTTTGGAAGATCAGGTAATTGATCATTCAGAACGGATTCCTTTGTTTTTTAAAACAAAATTCATCCTTCCCCGTTGTAACCTCTTTATGGACATACTCTAGAGCTAATGACAAAAAGGCTCACAAATTCTTTTTGCCCAAAGACAGATGCTTTTTTTCACATTATGTAAAATTAACTTATGGAACTTACTGTTGTGCTTAAAAAAAAAATTAAAATGAGAAAAAAATTTGAGCAAAGTATTTATAGCAACAACAGAGTCATCAGCTATGTTTGATAAAGGACTAGAAACTCTCATGCTGGCAGGCATAAGATGGTCATTAACCTCATTCAGTCAGAAGGAAAATGTCTCCTGTGAACGGGTAATTCCGTCATGGTGTAGTACAGGCTTTCTTGCACCTTTCTGAATTATTTGGCAATTCCTGGAGATTGGATATTACATCTCTTTAACACAGACTGGCAACTCTGATGTTTCTGTGCTCAGCAAATCACAGAGAAGTTGGACCAATGACTGAGCAGTGCCAGTGGCTCCGTCACTACTGGTGCTGAATTTCTGGAGTGTAGCCCTGCCCATACACCTCCCCAAACAGAGCGTGCACAGAACCTGATATGCTTCCTGGGAGTACAAAAAGGGGATAGGATAAATAAATCTATATTAAACTGGCCTTCTGCATTCCCTCTTGATTCACAAGCTGCAGAATTGACTCTGAGGATTAGCACAGTGTAGCCTGTGCAGAAGATGATCTCAAAGAACAAAGATATTGGAGATGGAGAGCCGGGAAGGTCAGGCACTGGTCCTTTCTCTTCACCCCCAGCATACTATAAAAGAAACAGAAGGCCATGAGTCCTCTATTTGTAACAAATGGGCTCTTTACTCCTGTCTTTCAGGTTAGCATTTCACCTGAAACTCCATTTTCCCTCAAACCTGTCTTATAGCAGCCTTTCTTCAATGTATTGAGTCCAATGTACCCGAAAGAAATGCTACTTCACGAAACAAATGATACACATGAATTTTTTACTCCACTTTTAACGCCCTTTTCAGCTACCCCACACAATGTCAGCTGATGAGAGAGGCAGCAGCAGCAGGACCGATCTGACTATGAACACAAAAGTAGCCCTGAAATCACCCAATCCATTTCTCAGCTCCTTTACAACAGGACTGACATAGCATTTGCTCTGTTTTAACCAGCTCCTCCCCAGTGCTAACTGGTTAAACCCAGCATTGCCCTCTGGCAACCAAGCTGTGTTCCTAGGATTGGTGATCATCACAAGCATCACTGGCTGCACTGGGGAAAGTGCTGGAAAAAAAAAAAAAGGTAAATCTCATTGTGGATTCTTCAGAGATTGGGTTTCCTTCTGGGCTGGAGATACCCTCAGAGCAGTCCCTCGGGGCTTATTCTGGCATATCTGCTTCTGATACTACTTTTTTTTTAATTCAGATGATCTATCAACACAAGGAGGATGGGCAGAGAACTCTAAATATGTGATATTGCACCAGGTAGGCAAATACAGTGGAGAGAAGTAGGTATTTGCAAAGTCATGAGCAGTGAGAGCTTAAGATGGAGAGCCAGGACTCCTTGTGGCAGCAGGCTTGGATCTCTAGATCAGGCACAATATGGGACAAATGAGACCCAGTTGCCACTAGGCTCTCTAAAACTGCTGACAGATGAGATGGATAGCAGCTTGAACTCGTACCTCCTTAGGCATTGCTGCCCCTTCAGAGACAAGCAGACAGCACAGAGATGGATGGCAGTGAAAGCTAGGTGGAGGGGTGTGAATCAGAGGGGTCAGAATCAACTATGTTACCTCTGTGACCTCCAAATTTTGCTCGCTGGCAGGGTAGGATAAGAGAGCAATTTGGACCTGCTTTCTTTTCCAGGAAGGGATCCCCGAGGGCTATTACTGACAGAGGCTCTCTCCCTTCTCTCTCAGCCCTGCAACCTCCTCACCCTCCAGCCAATACAGCAGTGAGAAGCCAGCAGGCTGCTGCAGTCACAGCCTCCCCTCTCCAGTGAGAGCTGGGGCCTGACAGCCCAGCAAAATGACCCACTTCTTGCCGACTCAGACAAAAAAGCTCTACTTAGGCCCCAGGAAAGTGTCTCTAATAAGGCCATCCGTTAGCTGTGTCGCCCGGACCCCTCTCAGCTATCCTTCATCCCTGCCCTCCCTCCCTGCAGCCAGCCATTAATGAAGTCAGCACGGAGGAGAATGAAGCCGTCGGGCTCAGTAAATATTACCGAGCTCCACACGGGGAGCACAAGACCATTATTTAGACTCTAGGTCCTGGGTATGTTTTGATCACACCAATTTAGCAAAGAGAGGTAAAGGAAAACAACTGGCTAGTGGCTGGCTGCCACACCTATACGTGTGCTGGTCTGAGAAATTCCAAATCCCTCTGGACTGGCCAAACTATAGCTCACCTGAGAGACTGGGGACACTGCTGAGAACCCTGGTATGAGTGGCCCAGTGGAGGACTGCACTGGATCAGTTCCCACCAAAGGATACTTGACATACAGCAGGCCAAAACTCATTCCTACTCGGCCACTGAAGTCAGTTGTTCCAAAGCTTTTACATCTTGTGGTTGTGAAGATGAAATGCCTTTTCTTCCCGTGAAATTTGGCTCACCAGGTTCCCTGACGTATGTCTCTATGGGTCCATTTAATGTCTCTCAATACCAGAAATCAGCTCGAGCTGTTCCAACAACACCTACTCCAAAACAACGTGCACTGTTCAAAATCATCTGCACCCTGCTTTTAAATCTTTCCTGCATTTGTCCCAGATGACTCTCCTGCCACCTTCTTTTGCCCTTTTCCCACACCAAGCTCTTCTTTCTCCCTCCCTGCAATTTTCTCCCTCTTGGCTGAGGAGTTGGCTCGTCCTCAGCTCCCACTGCATACAACAGCCACACTGCTAGCTCATCTGTGTATGTGTATGTGTATGTATATATCTATATCTATATCTCTATCTCTGCTCAGCTCAGACCTCATCCTCCTGAGATGTTCATGGTGCCCTCTGCCTGTTGCTCTGCTCTTGTCTCTGACTGGAGGCTCCAATATACTCATTTAGCCATTGTTGTGAATTGTTTTGCTCTGTAAGCACTTACAAGTTGTGGGGGGAAAGTAAATAAATAAATAAATTTCCCCAAGAAAATAAAGTTTGCTACATAGTATTTTGAGAGAAGAAGAGGCGAGCAGGTCTCATGAGAACTGGGTATGAATTTACCTTGCACATCCCCAAAGGTGCAAGCACAGAAAAGTGCAGGCTGATAAATTCCTTTTATTACCTGCAGCAGTATCTAAAGTCAGTAAAGGATTTTTAAAGTTTGGCCAGTCCCCAAAATGTCAAATCCAAGGACGACATTTGAAATTCGGTGGTGACAGAGTAAGACAGACCGAGACAGGTGACCATGTGTCATCAGCCCCGAGCATGTGCCAAAGCCAGAGACAACACATCAAAAGAGCTCAAGGAGCTCCCGATATAATTAGTCACTAAGATCTCATGGAGTACTCTGGGAAGAAAAAAAAAAAAAAAGAAAAAAGGAGGGAAAAAAACCTGCTCTGCACAAGCGGATGGCACAAATGCTGAAGCAGCAGCATGAAGCTTAGTTCCTCCCACGCCCAGCAGAGCTCTACGTCCTCAAAACGCAGCCCTACTCGCAAAAGTGACTGTGCAAGAATGCTGGGGTTTCACTCAGTCTTTCCCCTGGGCTGCTCGAGGAGAGCACTGTCCACTTTCTCGACTAAAATAAGCATTCTCTACTTTTTCTTCCTGACAATCCTGAAGGAGCCAGCACAGCTTTAGAAGTGGGAGCTGTTTTGCCAGTACACCGCAGTTAGGAAAGCTCCACCTATCTACAGTTTAAGCAGGCTGCAGAACCATTGTGAAGACCTGTAACCACTGTAAAGCCACAGCCTTCCTCCCAGAGTTAATTATTTCCCAACTCGACTTTGGTTGGAAGAAAGAGCTGACAGACAGAGGCAGAACACCACAACAGGTACACCTCTCTGAAAGGACTCCCAGGAGCCAGGTAAAATCATCCTGCTTCATTACTGTGAACACACCCCATCAGCCAGGCTGCTGTCGCTGTCCCTTAACCAGCAACCTTCCAACCTGACCTCAGCACCCTCCCTCTTACTCATTCTTTTCACTCATCTGGACGCTGTAATAAGGTGCTGAGAAGATTTTGCATAATTTCAAAGCATCTTCCCTTCAGTGTCCAGGGAAAAGGAGTGAGGCAGCTACTGAATAGCAGAACTGAGTCTGAATCCTGCTTTGTGCTAATGGGCTGTGCTTGTCTTGTACCATGGAGAAAGAGTTGGGACATAGCCCCTCTCCTCCTCACTAGAGCAAGGAGCACCTTCTTTCCTACTGCACTTGCACCAAGCCTACTGCCTCATCTTTGAGGATTACACTGTCTCCTTGGCTGATAACACAGACCTTCCTTGTTATCATCCAGTGGACCTGAGGAAAAAGAGCAGCAGAGCAAGAGTATTTTAACCCTCTGATAAAAGAAAATCCCCGGTCCATCTAGAAGCACCTGCTCTTTCCTCAGATATACTGGCAACAAGATCTTAAGGTCAAACTGTAAATCATGTAAGACATCTTTATCTCCTGTTCTTTCTCCCTTCTTCTTTTCTTCTTTCATTTTTAGAAGCCAGGGTATTTGAGGACATGGAACTCCAGTGTTGCAAGTTCCCTACCTTAGTGGGGAGGTGCTTGTCCTAGTCAGATGAAACACCCAGCCTCTCCGTGCTGCTGGAAGAGCATCATCCAGCAGGCTTGATACCCGCAGGGAGCCTCTAAGTCTGGCAGCCTATCTGAGGCTCATGGCCTGTGGGTCTCCTTTCCTGGGAAGGTGAATTTGATTGTCATAGCAGCAGTACAGTAGCTGTGTTAAACATGTACTGTGAGCATGAAGGAAATAATTATGCCAACATACCTCAGCTTTGGTTGTAGAACTGACTCTGCTTAGCTACCCTTTACCACAACATCAGCTAGATACTTTCCATGTTAACTTACTGGGAGGTCTGGATTGCTGCAGTGGAAAGTCTTTGAAATATCTCTGCAGTCTCACCCACTCTAGAAATGCATACCCTGCACCAAAACCAGTGCCAACCATGTAGCAACCTGCCTTTGCAATAAGCATCTAAGGAGAGACATTAGGAATTGCTTTCAATGAAGCAAAACCAAAGACTATTTTTCAGCTAATTTAATCTGCAATAGCCAAAAGATGTGAGATCAGAGCAATCCCATCGAATCAGGCTCACCACTCTATACCCACATCATGCCAGCATGTTGCTGTCAGCCTATGCCTTGCTATCCTTCTACAGATAGGAAAAAAGCCCCTACTCTTGATGTTACATCTGGACATGACCTGCCAGGATTTTGGCTGCAGTGACCCATTTGGTTTTTTGCCGTTGTTAGTTGGGATGTGAGGTAGTGGGATGGGACACCATCAACAGACACTGTTGATAACCTGTAGAAAACCTCTCTGCTGCTCTCGTGTGACATGCTTTAATTTTTAATTCAACAAAGTAGCGACAAGGACGCCGGCTGCCAAGGCCAGTCAGCAGCACAAATTGGCCAGGACAGGCTGAATTGATCTACAAGAAGGAAATGAAGACACAGCAGAAAGTCTGGGCTATAGGTAGCGATGGGGCAGGCTGAGGAGGGGGAGTGGAGGGGAAAGGAGAGAAGCATGATGAAGGAAACAAATAGAAACAGAGCAAGGACAACACGGTAGTAAGGAAATTACTGGCATTTGGACAGCCACAGGAGCTTATTGCCCAGTTCCCTCCACTCCAAGAAAACTGTCTGGCCCAGGCTGTATGGTACAGGAACTGTAGGGATTTCATTGCTGGCATCTGGCATCCGCCATCCCTGTGTCTACAGTTGCAGAACAGCAGCAGCAGCTGCCCAGAGATGGCCTGTCACCGTGCTCCAGTCAGTCCACAGAGAGGAGCAGGGGATGCTCACCTCCAAGCTCTGTCTTTTCTTAGCCAGAGGTAGAAATGTCACAACCCATCAAATTCTCTGGCACATTTCTATCCTTCCTAAGCCAAACCCGAGGAGTGAAAGCACAGCTATGTTACTTCCAACTACAAATAAAAGCAAGATGGTTGGCAAAATTGGTTGGAGGTGTTTGTTGCCCTTACTAGAATTAAAGTTTATTATTATATTAGCATTAGGCTTAAGACTGAAATTGAGAGGGGAAACTAGGAAAGTGGCACCAGCCTAACTGAATGCTCTGCTCAGGCACACAGAGAGAGCCACACTGGGAGTTTGTTTGCCCCAGTAACAAAACCAGATCTTTTAGAATGACAGTTTGTAACTTGTAAAAAACCCCTTGTGAACAAGCACAAGAAGTGCCCACATCCCTAACACAACTACTTGGGCCAGCTGCTGAGAACACTTAATGAGCACGCTGTCTGACACTTTTAATTATTCAACAAGTAGCATGCTATTTAATTGGCATTTTTGGTGGTAGCTGTAAATACAGCTCTTTATGCTAATTTGTATCGGACAGGCAAGAAACCTTAACACTCTTCTGTAGAGTGTTGAAAAAATTCAAGATTTGCCAAATCATTTCCAGTAAATCACTCTGGATAACACTGAAAATTTCCAAAACTGCAGGGAAAACAAACAAATAAATTTAATATAAATGTTGCCAAGTTTGACCCTAATTTTGACCAGTTTTGTTTAGCATCAAGGCTTAGCAGATCTTTGCTGTTGCTATGTTTAATGCTTGCAGCAGAAAAAGGCAAAACCAAGCATAAGCTGTCTGTATTCAGTCATCTGTCTGTCACTGGGCTGAAACTCTGCTCAGATTCATTAGGCTGCTTTCAACAATTTTGAATGAATCTGATCCCCAGTTTGAAGCAGAACGGTATCAATAATGCTTCTATGCTATGGCTTGATGAAAATGTTTGTACAATCGGAGAACCCAAATATAATCATGTAATAAGCAGGATGCAATCCTTGAAAAGAAATGCAGTCAAGCAAAGTGAAAGCCACACCATTTAGAAACAACAACAAATCAGTATTAGTAATACAGTGGTAAAACTGGAGTAATTCAAAAATTGCTCTGGAAATACCCTTTTCTGTGCATTTTGTGACAAGAAATAATAATGCTCTGAAGACAGCAGCAGAATTCATGGTATTCTCTGTGCCCAGTAATGAAAGGAGGCAGCAGTTATTGTACTCCACACTATAAGAAGGAATTCATTTTACCACGTGTGCTGCTCTTAACAAAGAGGGGAAGCCTCCGTTTGGGAATTGAAGCATAAACTCTTACTGAACTCAGCAATGCCAAAGCTCACAGTCATTCACCCAATAAATAAATAAACCCTCTCCTCTGCACAAACACACTGCAAGACCGTAATTATGAAGCACCTTGCTACATTTGGACTCCATTTTTTATTGCTTCCCTTGCGAGGGAGAGGATTCATATAAGCAGCAAATACACAATGGGATGGGAACCAGGACTACAGTTTATCTGACACGGCTACAAAGGTATTCAAGGAGCTGGAGTGGTTGCCAACAGCAGCACTAAAGCACAGTGGCACAGGCTTCAACAGAAATTAGCCATTCTGGACACTACAGTCTCATTCACAGCCCGTGCTAACATCATCAGTGCTGACAGCTCACTGTTATCAGCAGCTCTGAAGTTAGAATTGGTTCAGGTAGGACTACCCAGGCTTCAGTCAGACCTGTGATTCCTCTACAGACAAAGCCTCCTCAACTGCTTAGATGCTTCTGACAATTCCATTCCACCCACCATAAATATCAGACCCAATGTAGTCTGCTTTTGATATGCAAAACTGGTAAGGGTGAAAACTTTGCATGGGTGGAAACAAATGGGTAGAAACGTTAGCAAAATATGAGCAACATCAGCAGAATTTTCCCACTCTATAATGGAAGCAAGAACATAGTTTAGTCACAAGATAATACAAACTTCACTTGTAGTCTAGAAAAAACCTGCAAGTCTTAGATTAGTGATAGGAGGCTTTATTGCTCCCTCACAGCAGGAAATACATGGAATATCATAAATCCACTGAGGGTAAGAAAACAGAGCATAAGCACTAACTTCTCATTCAGCTACCCCAGTTGAAAGCTGCTGTTACTTCACTAACTCTGGTGCGGTTACATCAGGCTAAAATGGTTTTAGTGGCAGCTGAGTCACATGGAAAGGGAGCCCATCCTCCAGGTCCTGCCCAGTTCTGCTAGCCTTCACAAAACCCAGTGTCATGCCACCTGGGGCCACAGTCTGTAAGGCAGTGACCCACTCTGCACCCTCTCTGACATCCATAGGAACTGAGGCCATTCTGAATAACAGGGCCCTGCATCATGTTTTGCTCCTGGAAGAGCTGTTTAAATATTTTCATTAGAGGCAGAGCATTTTTGGACAATAAAGATAATTAAGTGCTGAAAGTGTAGTGATCCATTTGACACCAGGAAGGAGAGAGATATGAAGTATTTCTAATAAAAACAGAACCCCCGGTGGGATTTGAACTCCCTGTGTGTGGTTACAATTTGAGGCAAGTGCTGCATCCACGATGAGGCTAACACAGTCTCATTTCTGGGTCTGCAATTTACTGCTCTTATATTGCCTACACTGGGTCTCTCCCGTTGTTCCCCAAATGCAAAAATTACATACTAATGAACGCTGCATGCAAACATAAACTAATTTGTTTAAATGAACACAAGGAGTTATAAAGTTGAGGTAAACCTGCTTCCTAGTTGGTGCCAACATCTATAACCTGTTCCTAAATTCATTATCCCTTCTCTCAATTTCTTGTGTGTTTTTCTTCATCAGTGGGTTAAAAAAAAAAACCCAACCAGCTAGACAATCATGATGATGATGGTGGTGAAGAAAGCAGCTCCTGCTCTTTAGATGTCTGCTCCCCCATACATAATGTCAGAATGATTAGAGCATCTGATGTGATGAGAGTGATTAGATCTGTGCAAACACACACAGAGGAGGAAAGAGGTTGGCTTTGACAAAGCACTCAATTACCCAGGTTCTCCCACCACGTCTGGTCCTATCACAACAGGAACAAAGCTCCCTCTGTTCTCCTGGGAGGGAATCACTGCCGTGCCTTTCTGCACCACCACTGTAAATCATGCCATGCAGTTCTGTGCCACACAGCTATAATTTGATAAATACCAGAATGAGTCAAGGTAATAAATCTGTTTGGTTTTAATTATAAGTGTGTTTTTCCTGGGGAGAGGGCTGGGTTGTTTTTCAGCTTCTGCCAATACAAATAATGCACATCTGCTTTTTTGGTCCCGCCTGTATTATTCTTAGGAAATCCTCCACTACTGCCTAACACCAGGATTTTCCTAGCACAGCAACAGCAGTCTCAGAAGCATAAATATTAACTGAAAAAGAAGTTTTCTTCTCCCTTCCTACCACTGGGTCAGGAAGCCCTACCCTGAACAGGGTTAGAGAACAGCAGTGTGAGAAGAGTCCCCTGCCACCTCTCCTGTAATCTCGTCTTCCACTGATATTGCCTATGTTTCTGGTTTTATCAGTGCTCTGTGACTACATGAGTAAGGTTTTTCCCAAAAGTCCCAGCTTCTAGAGTTGGATGATCAACCAGAGACCTTTCAAGATTTTCTATCAAATATAAATGTGAAGTTTCTAGCTGTTGTGGTTTCAAATGAAAGCTTGCAAATGCACGCTAACAAAGCAGGAAGCAAAATGATGGACCTCAAGTATATTCCTCCTGTTAATATTTTAACACTCACTTTTACAGATCCCGTTCCTGCTTCCAAATAGTTGTGTACGACCCTACGGTATTACGAGAACATCTGCTACAAGAAAAGAGGATGAAGGTGTGTGCATGGAACACCATGGGAAGGAAAAAAGCAGGTAACAGCCACACACACATCTTCATATGGTGTCAGCTGGGAGCAACCACGGGTGCAAGAGCATATAAGCAACACAAGCGCATAGCTGCACCTCTGCATGCACGCGGAGCTGCGTGTGCGTCTGCAGGAGGAGAGGGCAACAAAGAGAGGCCGAGGGAATCTCTGTGTGAATGTGCCCGTGCTCCCAAAGGTCAGCCTGCTCTCCTCAGATTTAATTCCCTTTCTCACTGCTACTGTTCAGAAGTAAATGTTCGCTTTTTATTAAAAATCAAAAGCGGAGGGGAGCGTAATCCTCCTGACTCCATTTTTTTTTTCTCATTTAAATGGAAAGTTTAGCTTAGAGCAATAGCAGCTAAAATCAGACTGAAAGCAGCAGCTAATTCTCAGGAGATACAGAAAAGCTAAATGGCATTTGAGAATTGTTTTGTTTGTATGTCTACATTTCTCATTAGCTAAACACTTAATTCTTATTATTCTTTTTTAAATGGAGAATTTGGCAAATCCTCATGCATTGCGGCACAGTTTCAGAAATAATTTTTCAGTGATATCACAAACCACCTCTAGTCTCCTCCTGTAAATCTGATTCTGTTCTAATCACAGCAAAGAGATGGCACTGCGCTAATTTCACAGATCTCACTTATTAAATACGTTCCCTCCTTACTCATATTCCCCATACAGCCCTCATTCTTCCTAAGACTGAAAATCTTCCCTTTGAAGCACCACTCTGGCTTTAATGATATTTCATAGAATCATAGAATGGTAGGGGTTAGAAGGGATCTCTGGAGATCACTGAGTTCCCTTATTTAGTGTAACCTACAGAGCAGGGACCGTGTTAAAAAATAAAATTAAAAAAAAAAAAACAAAACAGTGAAGCTTCCAGCCTGAACTACCAAAAAATGTAAGTGAAGAGAGTGGGAAGAAGGAGGACAAAGTAACAAAGAAGAAGTAGTTTCTAAGACCTTTGGTTATTTTTGGTGATAATTCCAAGTTTTCTTCAGCAAAAACAGACAACATAAACCTGAAGGAGATGGATATTCCTTCCTAAAGGCACACTCCTCATGCTCAGACTTCAATTAATACATTAAATGAGATCCAGTATAATACTTACAGCAGGCAACACTGCACTACTTTTTTCCTCATTCCTTTTCCCCCTTTTCCTTCCCTGCCCTTGTCAGCTATAGCAGCCTGAGACCATGCCCCAAATTTCCATGCATCAGCCAAACCACAAAGACAGGCTGGATGGCATCAAAGATCAAAGCTGAATCTGGCTTGAAGTTTCAGTTTCTCAAACCCTGTGGTTTGGAGAATTCCTACTTTGAGGTCAAAACACAGAGGAAGAGGAGTGCAGAGAAGAGAGTACTTCCAAAGTTAGAGAGGTCCAGGTGTTAAATGTTAAGTCTGGAATAATATCTAGCAAACCCATTACTGTATCACAAATTACTTGCTCCTAGTAGGCAAGTCCTCAATGTAAAGGTTAGTAGGGTAGATGTGAGATGTGGTGGCTGGCTTTCTATCAGAGGCTTCCAGGAATGGAGGGTTAACATATTTGTTTCCTTCCACCCTACTTTTGGACATCTGCCACAGCTATGGTAAACACAGCACCAGAAGAGGGAATAAATAATTAAGTGCCTTGCACACAGCTTCTAGCATCCTCTGCACAGGGCAACTGTGCACATCCCCCACAGGGCAGCTCTGAGGTGCACGGCTGCTTGGGCTCTCTGGATGCTTTGCCCTGCACAGAGAAGAGGGCACGAGTCTGAAGTGAGTATATCCCCGTCTCTGTAGCAGCAGCATCTGATCCTAATGCCCAAGGATGTAGACCTGCAAAGGTCTTTGCTTGCTAAGGGAAGTCATCAGTGGGAAACTGGGAGCAGAGCTGGGATTTTAAAGGCTGGTTGTTGACCACAGAGACCTCAAACTTTAGCTGCTTCTTTCACTTTTCCTGGCAAAGCGTTTGGAAAGACAGGCAGAGGCAATCCCAGGGCAGGTTTCTGGCTTGATGTGGCACACATTTATTCTGAGTGTATTTGCCACTGTTCTTGAGGATCACTGGGTAGATTAGATTTTCAACGCTGGAAATACCACTTAAAGAAGTGAAACTCACAGTAGATTATGGATTGTGCAGCATTTTAACTAAAGCCATGACAAGGACTTAACGTTACCACCACCTTTACCCAGCTTAAAAGAACACAGATAATCCTACCTGTGCTTTACCTTTTCCTCTGCAGGTGAAGGCCATAAAGCTCCTAACTTGTAACCAAAGAATTTGCTTGATGCTAGACCACCCATCTCCTCAGCTGTCTACTCCAGATATTCAAGGTTCCCTATTCCTCTTGGGCTGTCCTTTAACCCATGCTATACTGAAGCTCCTTCCTCTAGCTTCTGCCTGTCCCAGGCACCTGTAGGTGTTGTGTGAATAAGCCCTGTCACACAAGCTGAGCTGAACTCATTTCCTTTGCAGCTGCCTGTCCTCTCCCTGAGCCACTCTGTGAACAGTAACGTGCCTTGGCATTATCTATACCATTTAGGATTTTACACTCAATTAAATTCCTTCTTAACAGCCTCTCCTTCTCCTTCTTCATCTTCATAGGCTATAAAGACCTCGCTTTTATTTTTAGCCAGTCCTGTTACTTCAGGACTCATAGCAGCTCACATCTTATTTTCTGCCCTTCTTCTCTACACCTTTTTGAGTTCTCTGATGTTGAGGGAGCCAAAGAGACAGTGGAGAGGATGATAATCAGCTGGTGTAGGAGCTATGCTATGGTGTCCCTGTCACACTACACTGATCTGCCTCAATTTTCAACCATTAAAATTACAAATTGCTTCACCACTTTTCCCATAGCCTCCTAAACTGTGGACCCACTCTTACTCCCTGCTGACCTACCTGCCTGAGTACAGTCAGTCTCTGGACATCATCTTTTCTGAAGGAGCTCTGCAGCAGCTACTGTATTATGTAACTAGGAAAAGAAGCTGCAGAGGGTACAGTACACAAAGATGAATACTGCCTATATCGGCCTGGTAAATCCAACCTGTCTCTGTCTCTTTGGTTGAAAGACTTAGGAAAATAAATCTGCACTCTCCTGAAACAACCATAGTTCTAAAAAGAAAAAAAAAAAAAGAAAAAAAAAAAAAAGAAAGAAGAAGTTGCTACTACCACCCCCCTTTTTATATTATAGCTCATCAGCTCAAAAACTCACCAAGGAGGTAGGTCTAATTCTGTTTTCTGCCTGAAAATGTTCAGTTTGCCCTCTCCCATTCCACAGGAATGTCTACAATCCTCACCAGTGTTCAGAAAATTCTAGGCTCTTCCTATTGAAGCTCTAATAAAATTTAACAGGCCCAGTGAAAGGAGGGTCCATGCACAGTCTGCCCCCCCCAGCCTCTGCTTTAATGTTTAGCAGCTATGCTGCCCAGTCTTAGTAGAAGAAGCCTCTTCTGGGCTTGGACAGAAAAGCATCTGCAAGCACATGGTTAGAAATGCTGCTAAACAATAGAAATGTACATAGATTTCTCTCTACAGAAATGGGCATCAGTAAAGAATTGGACTTTGATTTCAGAGTCAAGTTGGGCAGAACTTTGGTACCTGTATCCTTCTAAGGGTTTAACCATCAATTTCCCCGTTCCCCATCTGTGAAATAGAGTAATTTTACTTCCTTGCACGCCTGAGGTGCTCTGACAATGCATTAAAAAGATTGAGAGGTACTCATATACTAGGGCAATGAAGGCCACACATCTGCTTAAGATAGTTCAGTGACTAACAAGTATCAGAAAAGAGGGCCCTACAGCTACTGGAGGAGACCACCAACCTCACATCAACTTCCTTGGAAAGCACAGATCAAGCAAGGGTCCTTTGGAGATTCCCCACCACATAACATATCTTCCTCCTATCATCTGACACAAGTTTAATTCAAGATGAGAATCACTCGGCCTAAGAGCTTAACTAATGTGTTGGTTCCTCTACTCAACACGTTACAGTCGCTGGGAGCTGGGAAACTCCATCCTAAGTTTCTCACCTTAGGGAAGCAAACCAAGAGGTGTTCAAGGCCACAGTGCAGAAACGCTAGCCTCACTGATGCATGGCTAATGTTGCACCAGTAAGATGCCCAGCATCCATGGTCAGGGTAGCAAAGGACTAACTGGCACCACAACAGGTCACTCTCTATTAACAAATGTGCTAATTGCCCATAAATAACTGAGGTTAAGACCTTGGAAGCTTCCCAAAGAATTCAGTAATGTCATAATTAGTTCATACTAATGACAAGAGGCATTACCACGGCATTTAACACCAGGACAGTTTCCCCATCAACTCTTTCAAGAACCAGGTCACCACAAAATACAGGAATATCACTAGTTTTTTACACGGGAATGAGCAGTGCCTAGCAGCGTGCTAGCCAGAGACATGGTGAGAATTGAATTTTATTCACCTGCTCTTCAGAAGATGCCACAACAGGATTCAGTCACTGGCCTTTGTGGCAACAGCCCGTTAACTCATCCTTAGAACTCTGGCAGCCAAGGTGGCATTGATCACCAGCCCTTAACCATCTGCCTGCCTTTACCAGCACTTAGGACAACTTTCAGGTTTTGCCTGTCTGCTCTGCCACTGCATATGGAAACCTGGTGGATTTAAGCAAGGACTAATTCTAAGAAGATCAGTGTGCTGTTGGGCACACAGCAAACAGTGTTATGGATGAAAGCTAAGCACCAGGGGCTGGCCACTTCTTGTCACTAAAGGTCCTGAAAGAATTTTGCAAGGGCTGATATCTCAGAGCTGCTGGTGCCAGTCAGCTTCCAGTACTGGCACCAGGAGCTCACCCCTGCACTCTTACAGGGAAGTAGCTGTGTATGTGTTTCTTCAGTGTAAGGTAATTGTCTCATGTGAAACATCTGTCCCTTTCTGCTCCAGCTGTGAGCCTGGACATTTTGTCAATCCTTGCTTTCTCTTTAAAGAGTGGCATATTAGTGCACATTTATCAGGCAGTCAGTGATACACGATTTCTTAAAGGAAGGATTCTGTCCACCCACTCCACCAGCTAAATTAGTTTAGCTCCAGCTTAATAGCATTTGTGCAGTATATTTCCTGTATGTGTAAGCAAGAAAGGTGTCACTTAAGGGTGCTGAGGGATTCAATTATATGTAACAAGACAGCTTTCTCTCGGTTACTCAGAGGCTTGTCTTTGTGTGTGGTGTTTCTCGTAAGGCATTCTTGCAGGCAGGATACGAGCTCCTCTGTTGTGCCAAGAGCTGTCCACACAGAGATCTATGCTTGATTTGAAGGGACAGCTACTGAAAGCAGAGGAGCACGTGCCTGCACACATGCCCAGGTGCATATGTGTGTTTTCGTGTGTGTTTGAGGGATGTAAAGCAGAGGAGGGGGAACACAACATTGGGGAAAGTGAAAAGGCAGGTGGCTTTTCATGTAATTTTGGAAGTCTCTTCTCCAGGAAAATGTATTTCCAGTTTTTTACCAATGCTGCAGTGCATGACCTGCACAAAGATGATGGGGCTGGAATAGGGCATAAGAGAAATGCAAGCCAGAGGGCCACTTCAGTCCACGTCCCCAGGATGTGCTCTTGTCTCCATCTGTCATAACTGATGTACAGTATCTAGCTATGTCCTTCCAAGAGTTGCTACTCAGGCTCGTGCATGACTTTGGAAAATACATTTTGTTCTTCTGAAGCCCTCAAGGACAATAATAAATAGAATGAAAACAAAACCACCCCGACAGCTCTTGAGTGGGTATCCTTCACGGGCGTTCCAGTGTCAGCTGCCCTGGGATTTCACCTTCACCTGAAGGGGGGGCTGTTTAATCATGCGACACTAAAGTAGGAGGGGGAGGGGGAAAAAAAGCATTTCTTGAAGGAACAAAGGCAGGCCAACTTGCCTCTATCCTCTCATAGTTTTGCTAAGCATGACCGCAAAGAAAATGCTGCTTGAAATCTGCCATGTGCTAGAACATCACTGTGACAACACGCCTTGAGGTTTGGCATTACTGTAAAACAATAACTGATGATAATTCTCTTTGCCCTTTACTGCTGCAGAGATGTACAGAATGCTCATTATTGTGGTCCCCTTTCAGGAAGAGAAAAAGTCAGTGGGTCAGCTGGACCACTGGAATAATGTGAGGTTCAGCTGAGGTCACTGCAGAAGGGTTGCCTGGGTTGGTCTGCTTTGGTTTTATGGTCCTTACCATAGGGGTTATTAGAGGTACTCTGGCTGAGCCCCATCTTTAGCAGTTCTGGATAAACTGGTTTATTTTCATTCTTTATGTGTGTTTTTCATTTCTGAGTTATAGCCCCAGACAAAAGATAAGCACATATGGATATTCTTCTACATTGTCCAATTGTTGTCCAAGAAGTCTTTGACCAAGAATTTAATTTAAAAACTCTTACAAAGTCAAAGGACTCCCGGGTTGGAGATGTAAAGTTCTGTCATGGAGAACATGTCTCTACAAGACAAAAAGCTAAAAAGAAAGAATAGTGGATCTTCTCTTAATATGGTGAAAACTTAACAGCAGGGGTGTTGCTGAGAATTTTGCTAAGACTTGTGTATACAACACATCAGCTAGAATGAAATTGTGAGAGACCAACATCATCTGATTAATGCCAAATGATCAAATCTGGACTATGAGGCCTAGAGGATCCTCAGAGAGCTGAGCTGATAGACAGCAGCCCAACAGACAATAGAAAGAGTTCAACCTTGACATGGACAATGTATATTGGGAAAAATAAACTATTCTCCTTGGATATCTTACTGGGTTGTAAAATTATCTATAGCCAGACAAGAAAAAAAAAATATAGTTACTGTAAGCAGATCGATGAAGACTTTTCTCTGAGGTACCTCAATAACAGGCCAAAAAAGTAAATGGAACGTTAGGATATAAAAATAATTCTTGGTGAAAAATCACTCTTGTGCAGAGGCTCAGTGCAAGGCCAAAGCTCCAGCACAATCTCATCTGAGCCAACAAAATACAGCTTACAATGGATTTAAGTGGTGCATAGACTTTGTGTGAGTCATTTCTCTCAGAGGTAGGTGAACCTCACCTACTGAGAGAAGTATTAATGCCACTGCATATGCCATGGCATACCTGCAGCTGGAATAGTGTGGCTGGTGTCAGCTCTAGAGCTTTTCTTAAAAAGAAAAGTGAGAAAAGCACACACAGACAATGCAAATTATTTGAGTCCTGGAGAGACCCTGGGTTGGAAAAGATCTTAGGAAACAGAAATTGTTTAAAGAAAGAAGTGACAAAACACTAAGCTGCAGAAACAACAAAACCTGTCTTTCTATGTGTGCATTTTAAGAAGGAGCCCCTGTGCACAGTCTCTGATGGCTAATAAGGGATGACAAGGCACTGCATTAAAGGGCATTAATCTGCTGTCATTCATAGAAGAATGTGAGATATTGGTACCATAATTCTCTTTTCACAGGATGGAAGCTAACTTGTAATAAAAGCAGTGATTTGGACAAGCAGCGTCCTAGTACAGAGCCATGCCTTCCTCACGAAACACATGCATTTCACCACCTTGGGGAAAATCTGCTGTGAGAATAAGACCTGCTCTCTCAAAGATGACACATCTAAGGAGCACCAGCAGCAAACATGCTACAAAGAAAGGCAATCCATGGTCCTGGTCCTGTCCTCCAGCAACTTCTTAGAAGACCTTTGAACCTTGTTCTGGTTGCTATCTCCTGTAAGTTCTATGTTGTAACCACCCTATGCTTGAGAAACAGCTCCTCTTCAGTTCATTCTGAACCCATTACTAGTTGTTGCACTACAGGTACCCAGTGTAAACCTCCACAACATTCACAATTTTGTAAATATGCATCATATTCCTTCTCTTACTGTCTCTTTTCAAAGCCACAGAGTTTAGCCAATTCCATCGCTCCCTGTTGGGAGACCCAGAGGTAAAGCAGGCAGTATAGAAAGCTTCTACCCACATGGAAGCAGGTAAATTATGGGAGGGGATGAGAAGCAGAAAGAAATCACTTTCTCATCTCTCATCCTGCAAGGCCTGTAACTGGAAACATATTTCTGAGGGGAAAGTTATGCTGATCCCCAAGCTGGCCAGTATGTCTGAACGGGTGTGGGAGGGAGCAGGAGAGGGGGATAGGCATGGAGACTGATCAGTAAACAGATGAGACACATGGCTATGCCCTCTAGCATGTGCATTTCAGTACTAAATTTAAGCTGCCTAATCTTGTACCAGAGTATTTTCCTATTTGTTGCATTTTATTTTTTCATATTGTTATTCGAGCCATTTGCACAGCAGGAACACAGGTACATGTTTTCCTTCACTCTAGAAACATGGAAGGACACAGCTCAGTAAACTAACAACCTCTAAAAGGGTTAGAACAAAACACAGAGGGTTTCAGAGTGGTAAAATAGAAGCAATATCTCCATCTTTTGCAATGACTTTTTACTGGGGAAAAAAAAAATAATTAAAAAATGGACAAAATGTGTCCCTGGGCCAGATGCACAGACTTGAGCTGAGTGATAGTAAAATAAATGTGAGTCAGCTCTGGGTCACTTACAGGAGGAATGCCTTTTAGAAAAAGACATGCTCTCTTACTGCCATAGTGCATTTTGGCAGGATTTATCCAAATCTCTATAGATATGCATTCTGCATTTGCTTTCAAAGTACAAAGGCATCCACACTTCACAAAAGTGTTATAGCAAGTAAACATGAAGACTGAAGATCAGAGCAAGTCATTCTCAAGAGCCTGGCTGGGTCAGAGGAGGGTTAAAAAAAAAAAATAACATCCCAGCTGTTAATGTTAAGTGTTAGAGACACCTTCTCGAAGTCTCTAGGGTATGGCAAAGCTGCTGTTGTGGAAGCAGAGACAAGCAGCAATGCCACTGCTCTAAAGGGGAGGTGTGCAGCTAGGACAGAACCCCAACGTGATGCAGAGCCCTGGCTCCATTTCCTTGTTGGAGACAGGAAAAGCTTTTTGGGTTTCCTGACAGCAAAGGATCCTAAAACTCCCTTTGTGTAACCTTTTTAGAAGCACGCAGTTGTGGGAGATAGTGTTTTTCAGACTGGATGTAGACAAGGGCCCTGGCCATAAGAAATCCCATAGAAGTCACACTTCAGCACCACGCTGCCTGCACCTTTCTAAGCTGAGGTCCAGCATGTCCTGCTGCAGAACAGACTTTCAAACCCTGTCCTAAACTTTCACTGCACAGAAATGCCACAGCAAGGATCATGGAATGGTAGGGGTTGGAAGGGACCTCTGGAGATCATTGAGTCTGACCCCCCCTGCCAGAGCAGGATCACCCAGGGCAGGCCACACAGGAACAGATCCAGGCGTGTTTTGAAAGTCTCTAGAGAATGGTGACTTTGTTCCACCTCAGAATTGGCTGTATTTCAGCAGTGAGCTAAGTGGTTTGGGATCCTCCTGGATGACACTAAAAAGTGCTATATAAATGTCAGCTATGAGTAAAAAGCTTCTCTATAACTGTACAGCCATTCTATAGCCATATGCTTTTGACAAGCTATGGAACACATGCAGAAGCAGGCCTTTACATAACACAAAGGAGCGGAGCGTTCATTAGCGTGCAAATAGGTCGCTCTCCGCTTGCCCTCCCACTCACTTCCTCTACAGAGAGCTGCGAGCTTATTTAGCAAGAGCTTAAATGTAAGTCGCCACTATTCCTAATTTAGCTCAGCAGGGAAAAGACATGACTTTCAAAGGCAAGAGGGATGAGCAGAGCACAACCGTATTCTTTCCTCCCTCTAAGCTCCACCCCAAGTTGCATTAAGGAAAAACCCAACCTGAAATCAACAACCCATGAGCAAGTAAAACAGGATCAACAGCCCAATGTGACCCATTCACTGCAGAGAATTTCAAGAGCACAAACACATCTGTGAGATTTACAGGAACCCTGGTAAGTCCCCATGCTGTCTGCGGCGCATTAGTCCTAAATTACACACCAAGAACTTCAGCTGGATGCAGCATGGATTTCTGACTTAGGTGCAGCAAGCAGTGGTGGACTGCAGCACGACCAGCAGACCAAAGTCAAGGACGGGAGAGAGCACCTGCCCCAGGGTGGTGTTAAGGATAAAGGGGAGGGGATTGTATTAGGGATTCTGAAGTCTCGGCCATGACCTCACCAGTGTCCTGCCAAATCAGACACAGGTAGTCCTCAGCCACATGGGAAAAAACAAGAAAAAAAAGAGAAGCAATAGGAGAGTAGCAAATAGCACTGAATTAGCAGCTTACAAGTTCAAAATGTTGTACAACAATTAACTAATCAATCAACAAATCGCCTAATTAAAAGAGCGATCAGAAAAGGGAGTTAGCAGAAGAGAAGCAGGAAGCAGTGGGAAGAGCAGCAGGAGCAGCAGGGCACTGGGACACAGGTAGCAATACGTGATCGTGTTCACCCTCACCACATTATCCCAGGCAAACCTGTGCCAAATAGCCATGACAATAATTAGCCAAAGCACTCTGACAGATCATTATGAGAACATTAACAAGGCATTAGCAAGAATTACCCATTTTTCACACATTGATTAGGTGCCATTGCTGGTTCATTAGAGTATTGGCTTTTAATAGCCCCACTCCAACAGCAGCAGACCTTCCTTCACTTCCCCAGCTCCTTAGTACAGATCCAAGCCTCTCTGACACTGAGCAGGCAACCGACCTGGCCCGGGCTGGATCGCACAAGCACATGGCCAGATGCCCTGCAGAGGAAGCAGCTCGTTAATCTGGCTGGGTTAGGTAGAGAGAAGCAGTGGCTGTGCACCACAGGCAGCCTTTCATCTTCTCCCTGAATTATAGTGCTGTAAGGGAGGGTGGCACAGGGAATATCCCACTTACTGCTCAGAGATCTTGCTCCCCTCTGCCAAGAAGGGTCAGATCTGGGTCTCTTCTCTAGGTGCTCCTCAAGCCCCACACCAGGAGGGATGTTTCCCTGCTTGTCACTCCCCAAACCTTTCTGCTGCACTCACTGACAACTCTTTTAATTATTTGGAAGGCTTGAGGTCCCAGCTTCTGCAGCTACTAGATTGTTTATACTGATAAGCAAGGATATGAATAGGGAAAGTGATCCAAAACATGCTCCAGTGGAGTAATACAGGAAAGCTGGGTCAAGAGGATTATTTTTACTGCAAAAGTCAGGTACTAAGCACCCTGTTTCTGGCAACAATAACAAGACTAAACCTAAAATAAATAAATAAATAAATAAATAAATAGGTGAAGTGACTGTCACCTCCCTTTCCTCTTAGGACACATCACCTGTCCACCTACATCCAAAATATGCTTTGGTTGAGTCATACATGGGAAGAGACAGCAATCCTCTTAGTGCTATTATACAACTGATTAGGTACCCCTAATCCAGCCATGTCCAGGACAGATACCCACCCAGACCAGGAACACTCCCACAGCTTCTTTCTAGAAGCTACACATCAAAACAAGGCAGGCTGCAGTGTGCAAGATGCATTACTGAGATGTCAGGAGCTAAACCTTTTGCAGGGATGGCTGGATTAAAGGACAGCTGAGTGGGTGTATAAGTCACCAAGTGTTGCCCAGCAAAGCTGAGGGCAATGCAAGCACCCTTCAATGCTTAAAAAAGTGGATGAGAGGAGGCACAAAGCAAAGGAATCAGGAAGGTTCACTTATGACACTGAGGAAGTAAAGGACAAAGTAAACACTTGAGAGGGTTAGCAAGACAGAAGAAAATACAGAGGAAAAGCAGGCTTAGAAGGGGGTTGAGTGCTACTAGTACCCAAGAAATACTGCTGTGAGATGAATGTGACAAAACAGTTTACAGAAACACAGGGAACTGGAGGAATGTGAAAGCTGGATTAGAAACATCAGCGGATCTGTATAAGGTCATGAAAGCAAGGAGAAGGAACTGTATAAAGTCATGACAAGGCCTATAAGGGCAAGGCTGTGTAAGGTCATGAAAGGAAGGACAAGGAATTCAAATCCAAAGGGGACTGGGCAGAGCAATGCAAACAGAAATGTTTGCACTGCAGAGGAAAATGGGTATTTTTAGCACACCTGTTTCTCTGGTCAGAGAAAAGCTTTCAAGCAAGTAATAGAGGCAGAAAAAGTTAACAATAATCAAGACTAAGGAGGGCTAAGACATGAACAAGGGGTCTAGGTGTTAAGAAAGAGAAGAGATGGATTATCTATATCTAGTAGAGGAAGAAACAGGTTGGAAGAATACAAGGGAGAAAATAACCAGTCTCCACATGACAAGAGTACAAGACTGGGAGGATATTTTTGTCATTAGGAGAGATAAAAAGACTGAAGTGAACCAAATGTAAAGGAAAAAGACAAGCAGCTTTTTAATGCTATTCAGCCTAAGTTGGGAACATTTGTTGACTGAGAATTGTGGAGACAGTGTGTGATAGGTCAGGGTGCAGTATGTCTAGAAGTTGCTTCAGGTAGTTGAACCTGAATTTGGCAACATGATCACCTAGGAAGCAGACATCAAAGAAAAAACCCTTTGAGATCCACAGCACTCATGAGGACAGGACACTGACAGATGCAACACTATCTGTGCCTCACAGTTGGAAGAATAAAGAGGAATAAGGGAATGTGCTACTTAAAAAAAAAGGGAGCACCAGGTGAGCCCTGCCATTTTACACGAAGAAGCTGATTGAGGCCCAGCACAGACCATAAAACAGAGAGCAAATTAAAGAGGGTCTGAAGTGAAACAAGAGAAGAGAAAAGAATCAATCAGTGACTGACTATACAATCAGTTCACAAGTAAAGGCAAGGTAGAGATCAATGCACTGGGTTCCTATTTAGTCTCAAGCACATCCCCATTATTCATGTGTATCTATAGTTTCAAATGTAGGGGAGTCAGAAGAAGACAACTTTGGGCTCAAGCAAAGGAAGCAGCATGCTAAACATTAGCAGTCCATTCCTGGGGACTCTTAACAGGAGAGCTCGACAGCTATATGGCCTGATTTAGCCACTGAGCCACTGAACAAGTGACTGCAGGTTGTCCTGAGGCCAAGGGTAGTCCTGCCAGCTGCTCTGTTTCTCTCCTTGAATATTAAGGAGGAATCACATGTTATTCCTCAGGATCCTCTGGATACTACTGGACTCTGGTAAACAAAAGCACTGGCTCCATGAGTTTTGCACAGGACATGTCTATGCCTGTGGAGGACAACAGTGTAGTACCATTGCAAATCCTTCTTCTCTGCTTCTGCCACAAAGTGCAGGATGACAGGGACGGACACCCTAACTCCCAGCATCTCCTCATCAACCCTCACAATTTAGCTAACCACAAAATAGTTAGAGGCCCAGGATCCAACTGTCACATAGAAGTCACCAAAGCAATATGGCAATAAGTG